>ML791410.1:12005-60991 GCA_009831015.1 Picea engelmannii
TAAAAATGATGTTTTTCATTATATTTTAAAAATTTAGAATCATAAATTAATTCAGACAGAATATGAAAAATCTTAATTTCAAAAATAAAAATGGTTAAAAAAAAAAATGAAAAAAACATGAAAAAATGACTAAAAACACAGTTGGTAAAAAAAGAACAAATTTGAAAAAAAAAATGTGGAAACATTATGGATTAAAAAATTTAAAATGTCCAAAAACCATTTAAAAAGGGAAGAGCTACTACCTGTAGCCATTTATAAAAACGAGGTAAAAAATTGAACCCCCAGAAAAACAAGAACTCTACAAAATTGTCGTTAAGTTAGTAACTATGTTTAGAACGATATTTGAATTTAAAGATGTGTTTGACATATAGACGTAATAATTACACATCAATGGTAACAAGTAAAAAAAAACGTAGATTTGACGTCCAACCATTTTATTTATGCATCATAAATTATAGTAGGCAGAAGGCGATTATAGTAGTTGGTTTACAGGCAGATGCCGAAAGATGAGGGTTATACTTTAAAGTTGATAAAAAAATCCGTCAGAAAACAATGCCATGGTCTTTAATGTTAACATTTCGTCAGATATAACACAGTACCAACTTACCAAATAATTAAGTTGCAACATGATGGAGCCTTGGAGGTGGCAATGGCATCAGTTAAAGGGTTTTGGTATTAATTAATGAAGTAGGTGAGCGTGAAGGGTGAAATTAAACGAGGGTGAGTGGAGAATTAGGGAGTCTGGCTTTGGTAGACATACTAGACAACATGTTGCAACGACATCCAACTCATACCAATTTTAATCACCTTGGCCATGGACTCTTACCTCGTTTACTTAAAGAATTTGAACCAAAGTCAAAGCATTTATTAATGGATATAGTTTAATGATAATATCACTATCAAATTCTAATAGTTTACTCATAATTTCACAAATTTCATAATGAAATTTTAATTTTAATTTAAGCCAGGTAGTAGATCGTTTGATCAATCGTGATTTAACTCTATTCATATTGAAATCCTATCATAATGGAATTTATGATAATTTAATAGGGAACCTTCAAATTTAGAGGAGCATTATAATTATGAAGAGACTATTTCGTTAAACAGAATATGGTATAACAATTACGCAGACCCAGCAGCATATAAGCAAGTGGTTGCAAACAACTTGCAATCTCACCAAACTCCAAAGTCGAATACTAAAGTGAAGAAATGGCATGATAGCATTCATAAAAACAAGGGATCATAAAAGCATTATTCCATGCTTGAAGTTTATCCTTTTATTTTTATAATGCTTTTAAATGAAGCTTTTAAATGAAAGCCTTTAGGATTTGTTATTGTTTAGAGACAAATTCAATATATCCACGTTTTGTTTTAATGATTATTGTAAGAGAACATGGTACTCATATATAATTATGAAGATTCCAGTAGCTACTAGAAATTGAAGTAACAAGCACATCAAAGATGAAGAAGATGGCAACACAGATGTAAAGATAGAAAACCTCACATTCATCATGGACATAGAAATTGAAGTAACAAGCACATCAAAGATGAAGAAGATGGCAACACAGATGTAGAGATAGAAAACCTCACATTCATCATGGACATGGGTAATAGAAGAAGAAGTCATTTTCAACTAACTTTGTCCAAAGTTTAGAAAATTGATTTATGGTTTAGTTCATGAATTCATTTATGAAAGAGATATTCTATAAAATTTATACACTATGAGAATTGGGTGCAAAATTCAACATTGATCTCCAATACTATCCAATACTAATAGTAAATAGTTGATTTTGATATTTTTTTTAACTTCTATATACTTCTAATATACATCTAGAGTAGTACTATTACCCCAAAAAAATATCAATGTATCATTGTTGAAATGAAATTTATAGAATTAACATGATCATATTTGATAAATCAATTTTAACTATATCAACATTTACAAGGTTCTCTATACATAACACACTATATACATTATTAAAAAAAAAATTACAAGGAATATATTTGATAACAATAGTAATCATGTTTTGAAGGCTATTTGATCTCACTATCTTACCCTTTTGCAAGAATGTATCATTCCACACCCACAATCTTGGCGATCCACACAATCACAAAGGCTTTAAGAATTGATTTGTTTGGCTTAAAACACATTCTAATCAAGTGTCCCATCACAAGTATAAATTTATTCTTAAGTTTATGTTTATCATCTTCATTCAAATATTTGAAATTAAGAGTATTTATACCATCATAACTACAAATTTATTAAGAGTATGCAGGTTTCCACAGTTGTTCATATTGCTTGAATTTTCTGGATAAACACTGTGTAAGCAATTTTGAAACGTCCAACGTTCCAAGTGGACACTCCACTCATTATCAAGGACTTAAAAATGATTTGTTAGAAAAGAGTGTTGAGGTTAGGTATAAATAAGAGGATTGAGAAATGATCGTTGACGATTGAAATATAACAGTTGAAGACAGAAAAATAAAATAAAATAAAGGTGATTATTGAGGAGAAAAATAAAATAAACTAGTTGTTAAGATTCAAGGCTAAATGAAATATATTATAATAAATCAATCAAAACTTTAATAAAATATTAAAACAATAACGAAAATAAAATAGAAAGATCAGGAATTTATGAGATAACATGAAAATAATATAATAATATTATTATCATGAAGATAATATAATAATAATAATTGCAAACCATGAACCAAAAATTTATTAAATTGAACAAGATTAAGGAAAAAGGGACGAAAGGAAAAAGGATCCCAATAACAAAAAGAATAACATAAATAGGATGATTTAGAGAGAGAAGATGAAGAGAAAACAAATAACAAAAGGGTAAGAAGGAAGAAAAATTGTTTGAATAAAAACTCTAATAACCCAACGATCATCTCTTCCTTCTTATCTTTTTTAATTTGTTTTCTCTTCACCTTCTCACTCTAAACCATCCTATTTCTATTACTCTTGTTATTGAGATCCTAGTTCATTTCATCGGTTTTTCCTTAATCTTTTTCAATTTAATAAATTTCTCACTCATGATTTGCAAATATTATTAATATATTATCTTCATGATAATATTATTATTATATCATCTCCATGTTATCACATAAATTGTTTATCTTTGTATTTTATTTTCATTATTTTTTTAATATCTTATTTTACTGATTTATTATAATATATTTCATTTACCATTCAATCTTAATAACTAGTTTATTTTATTTCTTTCTCATCAACAATTACGTTTATTTTATTTTATTTCTCTCTCTGCAACAGTCATGTTTATTTTATTTTATTTCTCTCTCTGCAATGGTCATCTTTCAATCCTCAAGTGTCATCTATCAATCCTCATATTTATGCCTAACCTCGACACTTTTTTCTAGTTTATTTATTGACTACAAATGTCCTACAAAGAAATCAACTCTAAAAGTGCAATATTTATTGACTATTGCACGAGAAAACATAAGAATTGCTTCAACAATAATTAGATAATTAACAATCAACCCATCATTAGATAAATATCATAAGATCACGACCATCATCGAATCGTCACCTCTTTTTTTTTAAATTATCCTGACATGCAATTAATTTAATACTAATTCTCTCGCATGAAATTAAAAAAATTATTTTTACTCCCAGCCTATACGTTTTAGTTAAAAACTATGATTAGGATTACCCATTAATATATTTAACTGTTTTCAACATCAATTAATTGATTATCAACATGTTTACACATAATTACTAATGTCGAGCGCAAGACTTAAACTCTGCAAGGATTGAACAGTGGTATCGGGCTGTGGTATTGAAATATTGACCTGGTCATTCCATTAATAAGAGTACTCTAATAGTCAAAATTAAACCCTGCAAAGGATTGGGTGGCGATACCATGGCAACGACGTTAAAAATCATCATCCTGGTTAACTAAAATCTAGGCATATTTAACCGAGAATCTCAGGATCAGAATTATTACATTGCCATCTGTCATTAAGTTGGAATTTCACAAACAGAAGAAATGTTAAAAGTTTAAATCGATGAATAAAAATATTAAAACCGGCCAAAGAAAACTCAGGAATCGTTGAATAAATAAAAACAAGGGAAACCGCCACTGGCCAATAAAATTTCACAAGCATTAATTCTCCAGGGTCATCATTGCTATAAAATGGTGCAAATATAAGAATATTTAACTCATCCCTGTCATTCCTCCGTCATAACTTAACGTTATCAAATAACTAGGATAATTAATGTGTTTCCTGCAATTTCAGGTGGAAGGCAATAATTGAGACAACAACAAAGGACGTCGGGAACATCAAGTCTCCACTTGCGGGGAAAAGTCCAGTCAATAATTACACAATACAACAATACATAGTCAAGATTTAAATCCCCCATTCACGCAAACCAAAGCTAAGGTTTTGGCCACAAGTTTATGGCAACAATCTTGTATTGAAAAATATACGCAGTCCCAACATGAAGCGATACTTACAGAACAAACCATACACAGACCATCGATTTGAAGCACAATACTAACAAGGATTATATAAAAAAAATGCAGGCAGAGGTTGGGTCATGTGCTCTTTCTGGCCATGAGAAGATGAGACAACTCTAGGAATAAAATCAATTCACAACCAACATTGAATCGCAACACAACAAGGATAAAAAAAAAAATGCAGGCAAAGGTTGGGTCGTGGGTTCAATCCTACCTAACTCAAGCTAAGCATCCAAGTCTAGCACGATCGTCCTGGTGTGTATTGTATCCAGACAATCACCCCTGCGCAAGGCTCCAAGGGAGAGCCCACTAGGGAGCACATGTAAAAATGTTGTATAAGTGTCATCCTTGAAGGAGGGTTGCGATTAAAATAAATCGGGATGCTTACAAGCATAAATTCAATTAAACTAAATTGACACAAGGGAAAACAATAAAAGAGAAGTAGTGATCACAAATCCAATACAACGAGAAGAAACCAATAGCCAACTGCCCAGAAAAAATAAAAATCGCAATCCACAGGAATCAAAAGTCGAAAACATCAACAATTGAAGGGGAGAGCCCGTTGGCACAATAACTGAATGTCTCTAAGGTTTTCTACTTCCGCGCAATAACGGGTTTAATAATTTTAGCAGAAGAAATCAAGTAATTGCTACTGAAGGGAGCAGCTATAAAACAACACAAGTTTAAAGATCCCAACTTGACTACATGTCAGCATACTAAAACCACAATAGAAATTTGAAACTGAATAAAAGCTTAGATATAATGCCTTATTATGAATAGATAAAATAGCTTCAAACTGAAAATGCATCGGTCGCTTCATCATCATTATTATTTTTCATGTGACAAAAATAAAATCCAACCTTCATCATTTTTATTATTCATATACAGGATAATTTTAACTAAAAAACAAACAAAATTCACATACGTGTATCGAATCTGAAGGTGATGATCTTATAGACGTTGTCCCACGCGTGCACTCCATCCAGATCTCTCTTTTTGACTGATGAGACCTCATCGGTAACTCCCAACCAACGCTAGGGGTACTCTTCTTCCCCCTGAGCCCCCCGAGCCGCAAAGGGGCCAGCCACACAATACAAGAGAATGCTAGCTCCCAGCTCACCTCTCAAGGTCGAGCTACCACTTTTTATCTGAGTTGGGTATCTCAACTCCCACAAGAGAAATTCAGTCAAGATACAATTTCGGCAACGTAACCTTACACAAACCAGACGTGATCCATACTCCTCCTCCGCCATCCTTTTTATAGAGTGTTCTTAGTGATTAGTTTCCAAAACCCTCATTAGATTCTTTTTATTAAATTTTAATTAAGATAAACCTCCCCTGTACACATGTCACTCGATCCCTTAGTTGCACCAGAAAATCAATTTTATTAATTAATTAAATTAGCCTATTTCCCTCACCCACCTAAAAGCGTTCCTAAAAACGCTCATCGATGTCCCTTTATTCCCTTTCATTTCTTAAATGAATCACACCTTACTTAAATCCTAGTTGAGTTCACAAATAGAAAGTTACAAATGCTATATTCCCTACTATGTTAGACATTCCCCTTTTTCTTTAAGTTTCCACTTTTCTATCTAAGTTTAGAATTAGCAGGTTTAAACATAAGCAACAATTTACCCTTTTAATAATTTAATCCTTCATTAAAATTTTACTTGAATTATTAAAGTTCTAATATTCTTTACCCCTTTCTTGTTACATGTCCATTTAGTGTTTTTTATTTTATTTTTTTATCACAATTTCTACTTAGACCTAGGTTTAAATTCACTAGTCTTGGCAATAGTTTTAAGGGAAAAAATTTGTTATTAAACTTTACTCATACCCTCATTCAATTTACGGTTGACCAAGTCCTAAGGAGGCATAGTTTTCTAGGCACTAGGTTTATTAATCTTACCAAAGTTAAAATCACAGCGTGCCTTTCAGGACGGACTACGTGCTCCAAGGGTGCCACTCGCATGCATTCCAGTTTTATTTGTGCGATGTGCCCTTCAAGACGCACTACGTGCTCCAAGGGTGCCACTCGCCTCTTGACTAAATTTGGTAGACGTCAAACCCCGGAAGTCAATACTCCATCAGATGACCTTATGGGAGACTAAGGGCCTCTAAGGAATAAGGACCCTACCTTATTGCGCGCCCCTTAGAATCATTGTGAACGATTTTCAAATTCTTCCCTCATGGCATTGTGGGTCTTCTCGAACTAGGTAATCATTAAACCTACAGTTTGAGCCACGACTAGAGTGCTAGTAGTTTGTTTCCACACCTCTCCCTCAATGTCTCTGGTTGTCATGCGTGACCCCTTAACTCCAAATGTGAGTCTGGTCGGCAAGATATCGTCAGCCTACATTCATCAATGAAACATGTCAGCGATAACAATCAACATCATAATATCTATTCATATGTCACATCTATAATATCAAAACATTCAAACATAACAATCCACTCCCTGACTCGATCTGGAGTCCAAGGCGATCCATTGATGCCATCGACATCCTCTAACGTCTAGAGTCTTGCACACTCAGGAAAACCAGTCAATAGCACCTTTCGATATAATATAACGAGATAACACATCATCAGATCCTCAACATCTCATAATCATAATCAAAATAGTCAATATATAATGAATTGGATCACTTGCATGCAAGTGTCCTCAAAGAATAAGTCTAATCAGTGTGTTCAAGAGAGAAATGTTACATACACCCCCTCTTTTTTTAAACTTCGTCCCGAAGTTTCACAGTATGTAAGTGTCGAAATAAAGTGTATCACAATATCATATGTCTAGTTATCAAACAAAAATAGAAACTGTTGAGGCATATCAAATATGTCCTCTCAGGTCGTCGAGTGTGCACTATAGTTGTCCCACTAGACCTTTACCTAATCTACTATTCGATGTCGTAGCTGTCGAATGTGATGGTCTAGAATGCATATTGGCTCCGTCGTGAGTGCACCCTCATATGATACCTACAAGTAACTCATGTCAATAACATGTGTAGGATCACTAACATAATGTCTCAAAACAGATACGTGAAAAACATTGTGCATACGCCTCAAAGAATCAGACAAGGCTAGTCGATAGGCCACAAGCCCCTTCCTTTCCACAATATCGAAGGGTCCCATGAACCTAGGAGAGATTTTAGCACCCTTTCCAAACTTGATCGAACTCTTATGCGGTTTCACTCGCAAGAAGACTCGATCACCAACTTCATAACTACAGTCGACACAATGCACATCAACATAACTCTTCTATCGATCCTGCACTTCCTTGATACTTTGTATTATTGTTTTCATTTGATCTTCCATTTCTTGGATTGCTTCTGGTCCCACCAGGACACTGTCCTCAAGCCGATCCCAACTCAAAGGCATCTGACATGGTCACCCATAAAGAAACTCAAAAGGCGCCATCTTAATGGTGCTTTGATAACTGTTGTTATATGCAAATTCTACCAGTGGAAAGAATTCCTTCCAATGATATCTTGGTCCATCACGTACATGCGCAGCATATCCTCCAAGATTTGGTTTGTTCGTTCGGTCTGCCCGTCTGTCTCCGGGTGATATCTGGTACTAAATTTAAGTTGGGTTCCCAAGGCCTCTTGGAAACTAGTCCAAAATCATCGTGTAAACACTGATCCTCGATCGAATATAATCCTCTAAGGTACGCCATGCAACCTCACTATCTTGCTGATGAAAACTCTAGCTATGTCAAGTTCCTAATACGTCATACGCACAAGACTAAAATTAGCACTCTTCATTAGAGTGTCGACTACCACAAAAATCGAGTCATGTCTCCTTGTCGCAAGTGGCAATCCAACAAGGAAATCCATCGAAATGACCTCCCATTTTGATTATGGAATAGCGTGTGGTTGTAGTAATCCTGTCGGATGTCTATGTTCAGCCTTCACCTGCTGACATTCTAGACATCTTTCCACGTAGTTGACTATGTATGCCTTCATTCCTTTCTAGAAGAATAAGGGTTTAAGGTATGCCCTCATCTTCGTGACTCCAGGATGAGCCATGTACACGGATCTATGAGCCTCGTCTAGGATCAAACTCCTCAACTCATCGTAGGGCGATACATAAATTCGATTTTTAAATCTCAATAATCTGTCATTGTCCATAGTAAATCCCTCAAATTTTGGTACCATCATTCTGTTTTGTCCGATAAACTCCTTGACCTCTTTGTACCAGTCATCATCGTGATGTAAAGTTATAATATTTTCATGTAGATTCGTCTGAAAAGGAATCACTGAAAATATGTGTGGTCTCCGACTCAACACATCAACCACTCTATTCATTGTCCCTTTTATGTAAGTAATATCGAAATCGTACTCGCTAAGCAATTCTGACCAACGCCTTTGTCGCACGTTTAAGTCGCTTTGCGTAAAGATGTGTTGTAAACCACAATGGTCCATTTTTATTTTAAATTTTCGTCCAATAAGGTAGTGTCTCCATACTCTTAAGGAATACACAATGGCTAACAGTTCCAAATCATGCATCACATATTTATCCTCATGCCTTCTCAACTTTCTTGAGATGTAAGTGATCACTCGATCGTCTTGCATCAATACTTCTCCTAAGCCTTCCTTAGATGCGTCAGTGCATACTAAGAAGTCTGTGTCCATGTCAGGAACCTTTAGCATTAGTGTTGTCGTCAATAGCTCCTCGAGCCTCTGAAATGATTTTGTGTATTTCTTTGTCCAAACAAACTTCTTATTCTTCTTCTGCAATTCTGTAATTGGATTTTCTATCTTTGAAAAACCCTCGACGAATCGTCGATAGTATCCTGTCAAACACATGAATTTACGCACTTCTGGGATATTCGTCGATGCAAGCCATTCCGTAATATCCTCAACCTTTGTTGGATCCACAACGATACCTTCGTGAAAACATGAGAACTGCTTCAACAATAATTAGATAATTAACAATCAACCCATCATTAGATAAATATCATAAGATCACGACCATCATCAAATCATCACCTTTTTTTTTTTTAAATATCCTGACATGCAATTAATTTAATACTAATGCTATCGCATGAAATTAACAAATTTATTTTTACTCCTAGCCTATACGTTTTAGTTAAAAAATATGATTAGGATTACCCATTAATATATTTAACTGTTTTCAACATCAATTAATTGATTATCAACAGGTTTACAAATAATTAGTAATGCCCGACCACAAGACTTAAACTCTGGAAGGATTGAATAGTGGTATTAGGTTGTGGTATTGAAATATCAACCTAGTCATTCCATTAATAAGAGTACTCTAACAGTCAGAATTAAACACTGTAAAGGATTGGGCGGCGATACTGTGGCAACGACCTTAAAAATCATCATCCTGGTTAACTAAAATCTAGGCGTATTTAACCAAGAATCTCGGGATCAGAATTATTACATTGCCAACTGTCAGTAAGTTGGAATTTCACAAACAGAAGAAATGTTAAAATTTTAAATTAGCGGATAAAAATATTAAAACTAGCCAAAGAAAACTCAGGAATCGCTGAATAAATAAAAACAAGGGAAACTGCCACTGGCCAATAAAATTTCACAAGAATTAATTCTCCAGGGTCATTGTTGCTATAAAACAGTGCAAATATAAGAATATTTAACTCATCCTTGCCATTCCTCCATCATAACTCAGCGTTATCAAATAGCTAGGATAGTTATTGTGTTTCCTGTAATTTCAGGTGGAAGGCAATGAGTGCAGCTACCGAATAGCTGAGACAACAACAAAGGACTTCAGGAAAAACAAGTCTCCACTTGCGGGGACAAGTCCAATAAATAATTACACAATAAAATAATGCACAATCAAGATTTAAATCTCCCATTCACGCAAACCAAAGCTGAGGTTCTGGCCACAAGTTTATGGAAAAAAATCTCGTATTGAAAAACATACGCAATCCCAACATGAAGCGATATTTACACAACAAACCATATGCAGACCATCCATTTGAAGCACAATACTAACAAGAATTATATAAAAAAAACACAAACAGAGGTTGGGTCGTGTGCTCGTTCTAGCCATGAGAAGATCATACAACTCCGGGTATAAAATCAATTCACAACCAACATTGAATCGCAACACAACAAGGATAAAAAAAAACGTAGGTAGAGGTTGGGTCGTGGGTTCAATCCCACTTAACTCAAGCTAAGATTCCAAGTCTAGCACGATCCTCCTGGTGTCTAGTGTATACAGACAATCACCCCTGTGCAAGGCTCCAAGGGAGAGTCGCCTAGGGAGCACAGGTAAAACAGTTGTAGGAGTGACATCCTTGAAGGAGGGATGCAATTAAAATCGATCGGGTTGTTTACAAGCATAAAGTCAGTTAAACTAAATTGACACAAGGGAAAACAATAGTAGAGAAGTAATGATCCAAAATCCAATACAACGAGAAGAAACCAATAGTCGACTGCCCAGAAAAAACAAAAATCACAATCCACAGGAATCAAAATTCCAAAACATCAGCAACTTAAGGGGAGAGCCCATTGGCACAATAACTAAATGTCTCTAAGCTTTTCTACTTCCAAGCAATAACAGGTTTAATAATTTTAGCGGAATAAATCAAGTAATTGCTACTAAAGGGAGGGCTATAAAACAACACAAGTTTAAAGAGCCCAGCTCGACTACATATCAGCATCCTAAAACCACAATAGGAATTTGAAATTGAATAAAAGCTTAGATTTAATGCCTTATTATGAACAGATAAAATAGCTTCAAACTGGAAATGCACTAGTTGTTTCATCATCATTATTAGTTTTCATGTGCCGGAAATAAACTCCAACCTTCATCATTTTTATTATTCATATACAAGATAATTTTAACTAAAATACAAACAAAATTGACATACGCGTATCAAATGCGAAGGAGATGATCCCGTAGATATTGTCTCGCGCATGCGCTCTGTCCACTTCCCGCTTGTTGACTGATGAGACCTCACCGGTACCTCCTAGCCAACGCTAGGGGTACTCTTCTTCCCCCTGAGCCCCCTGAGCCGCAAATGTACCACACACACAATACTAGAGAATGCTAGCTCCCAGCTCTCCTCACAAGGTCGAGCTACCACTCGTTATCTGAGCTGGGTATCCTAACTCCCACAAGAGAAATTCAGTGAAGATAAAATTTCGGCAGCGTAACCTTACGCAAACCAGACGTGATCCATACTCCTCCTCAACTATCCTTTTTATAGATTTTTATTAGTGATTAGTTTCTCAAACCCTCATTAGATTCATTTTATTAAATTTTAATTAGAATAAACCTCCCCCATACACATGTCACTCGATCCCTTAGTTGCACCAGAAAATCAATTTTATTAATTAATTAAATTATCCTATTTCCCTCACCCACCTAAAAGCGTTCCTAAAAAATCTCCTCGGTGTCCCTTTATTCCCTTTCATTTCTTAAATGACTTACGCCTTACTTAAAGCCTATTTGAGTTCACAAATAGAAAGTTCCAAATGCTAGATTCCCTACTATGTTAGGCATTCCCCTTTTTCTTTAAGTTACCACTTTTCTATCTAAGTTCAGAATTAGCAAGTTTAGACATAAGCAACAAATTACCCTTTTAATAATTTAATCCTTCATTAAAATTTTACTGGAATTATTAAAGTTCAAATTTTCTTTACCCCCTTCTTGTTACATGTCCATTTAGGATGTGTGTGTGTGTGTGTGTGTCTTTTTTTTTTTTTTTTAATTCACAATTTCTACTTAGACCTAGGTTTAAATTCACTAGGCTTGGTGACAGTTTTGAGGGAAAAATTTTGTTTTTAAACTTTACTCATACCCTCATTCAATTTAAGGTTGATCGTGTCCTAAGGAGGCATAGTTTTCTAGGCACTATGTTTATTAATCTTACCAGATTTAAAATTGTGACGTGCCCTTCAGGATTCACTACATGCTCCAAGGGTGCCACTCGCCTACATTCTGGTTTTATTTGCGCGATGTGCCCTTCAAGATGCACTATGTGCTTGAAGGGTTCCACTCACCTCTTGATTGAATTTGGTAGACGTCAAACCTCGGGAGTCAATACTCCATCAAGTGACCTTGTGGGAGACTAAGATTGGTCAATGACATGTAGATTGGTCAATGACATGTACTTTTTTTCATTTATCCTTTTCTTCCAGCTCACCCTCCATTTCTTCTTTTGGACACAAATATGATGTTGCAATCAATACTTGATCTTATATTGTGTTCAACCTTTTGAGTTTAAGTGATAATTCAAGCACAATTCAATTTGTACTTATTCATATTGTATTCAAAGCTCATCATTACCAATACATATATTGTATAATATAACACAGATAGAACACATGGAGTGTATAAGAGTACAAGAGCAAGAGCAATAGAAGATTGACAAAAGAGAAGATGATCAAGAGTAGGAGATGACAAGAGAAAGAGCAAGAGAGGTTAGTCTTACTAAAATTAAGACAACTATGCTAACTTTTTAAAATTGTAAACACAATGAATTAATTGCTTCATAGCTCAAACCATGCATGCAAATTTTGAATCAAAAAGACTTGAATTATAACTTCATAATTCCACTCCCCTTTAAAAAGTGTTTCCCTTGATGTTTGTATCTATGATGTACATCCATAAGCCAAGGTCCCATGTAAAGGTGTTACCCTCAGTGATGAGAGAAAACTAGTCCAAGAAGTTTGTCCATAAGGGGCTCTTACATAAGGCAAGGCCCTATGTATGGATACTATGACCTAGGTTGGAAATGAAGTCATCCAAGAAATGTGCCCATAATCCTACACCCTAGGGACTAATGCTATCCTCAATGTTGAGAAATCATCCAAGAAATGAGTACATAAGCATGGGTCTCATGTATGGGTGCACTTGTTGGTTCCCATTGATGACACATGAAACTAATGAATGGCTGATGTTTTTCATAGTCAAAAGGATTCAAATATTTTTTGACCAAGATATAGGACCATCCATAGCCAAAATGTCATCCACATAGTTTCAAAAGGTTAGTTGTGGATCTAGAGGGAGCAATACACATTGAAACTTGTAGATGTAAACTACTCATAACTTCCCTCAATGATGATCACTCCATATGGAGGATAGATTTATCAAAGAGAAGTTGAAAATAGTTTTCTTCCCTAAATGACCATTGATCATATATCATTTCTCACAAGCCTCGTATAAATCACACTAACCATATATGTATCTTGTATACTCATATTCAATGTGTCCCTAAAGTTATAAAATTTGGATTACTTCACATGCTTCTTGCAATTTTATACTTGGTTATTTACAAGAAATGGTTCTGTATGGACTACTTCATGGGTTGAATCATGTCGGTTTGCCTTAGAAATTTCTTCAACTTCTAGCAACCACTTCTTGTGATGCTTGTCAACTTCATAGAAAAATTAAGAAAACTAACATGATAAGCTTCTTCCATATAAGTTACGTATAAGCATTGATAATCCTCAATGATGGGGGATAAGATATCCATGTTAAATGTAGTTTAATCCATTGTAAGTATGAGAGATAAGGTTTTAAAATAGAAATTAGAGAATATTAAGTTCAATAGAGCTCCTTTGTGTGGCTAGGATATTGAGTTTGTGATTTTAAAATGACCATAACTTCCTTATTATAGATCAAAATCGCTACTATGACACAATTTTCAAAATGGCACTATCACTCTACTTCTAATGGCATTGGTCATGCTACAATTTGGTTCATAAAAAAAGAAGAAGAATAAGAGAGAGAGAGAGAGAGAGAGAGAGAGAGAGAGAGAGAGAGAGAGAGAGAGAGAGAGAGAATATTTTTCTACAAGAATTTTCCACAAGTGTTTTGAGGCCCCAACATCAAATGGGTGTAACTTCTATGATACTTAATAGAATCACTATTATGACCCCCAATTTAGAAATCGAACTACCACATTGCTTATGATGGTGCTTGTCCTACTACCATCTAATCAACCAACTAATATAAAAAACTACCCTAAGAAATATGTAAAGAAAAAAAAAATCTTCCCCTTTGCTAAATAAAATGCCCCCCAAAAGTGATTTGATACCACTTGTAATGATCCTTAATACACCTGGATATTATTAACAAGTATTGTAACCATGAAATGATATAAATTCTCTTTTACTTGATTAAATCATAAAATACTTTAAGGAAACACCATACCACGATATTTTTATGAAAGGATAAACACATGTTCGATTTCATCTTTAAGGGGGAAACCTCCCAATGAGATAATGCTCCAATACAATCACAATAGTTGACATTCCATAAATAGGGCTGTATACTTATTTGCAGTGATCTAACAAACCCTAACCACTATCGGCGTGTACATTAATGAATGGACCATACTACATTTATTATGTGATAACTTCCAAGTGGGCCTTATTTAATAATAGCTAACATAGTGGACTCAATACACATTATATTAAATGACTACTATTATTATACTATTATTGAATCAAGTAGGCCCTTTAACCCAGGTTACATCACTAAGAAGGATCCCACCACATCATGAACCAATCTTATGTATATTATGGGATTTTCTTTCTTTCATTATTTATTTAGGTATTACAAAGATGAAGAAAAGAAGGATGCGCATTCCTAGAGGATGGAATTGATCTAATTAATATATTTTCTATGTATTAAATGTTGTTAAAAGTCTTCAAATCCATATTCATGTTGGACACACTGACCACACTGAGAGGGGAGGGTGAACAGTGTAGGGATATTTTTTCTGACTTCTTTACAAAACACCTTTGTTAGCAATCACCATTTCCTCAATATTCATTACTTTCATTTATAACTAATTGTTTGTATGTAATCATATCTCAGCAACAAACATCATCAATAAACCATCACCATAAAGAACACAAGGCATACAAGATATATGTACAAAATTCTTTTGTATTACATACTACAATCCTTAGGGTTTATCAGCATCAATTTGAAAGAGAAACAACTCCACAAGAACACAAACTCTCAATACAAGACTCAACTTGCAGATCTCAACACCAACTGAGATGTGAGAAATCCAATCCTCAAGTACAAGACCCTACTTGTGGACAAAACCAAATCTTCCAATAGGTACGTGACCTGTCAATAGTGCAACATATGTATGTACATGCCTTCCTATACTACAATATGCATATGTATGTGCTCTTCCTTATGCCAACCTGCGTACACCTTCAAAAGCTAGGGTTTCTGAAACTTCAACCTTTTGGCCCTTCATACCCTTTCTTCCTCTGTCACATCCACTTGTGACCTGTCACTACAATTTTCCTGTCAGTGCTCAATCTATACCATAACTAGTCACAAACATATCTATACCATCCAACAACTTATGCATGTTCCTCATGCATACACAATCAAATCATGGGTATCTCTCAAATAAAACAGAACTAAACTACTCAACCAACCAACTACCATATTCAAACATAAATACAAACATACAAATAATGCCTCAAGCATTCACCATACCATGAGCATGTCTAAATATCAAGACAATATTTACCCATACCAGAACCTCTATAGTAGATCTGAACTTGTAGAATGTTGATCTGGAACTTGCTTCAGACTTCAGGAACCTGGGATCATCATCCACTCAAATATTCATAACATTTTCACCTGTACGCATTCTCCCTTTACTATATAATGAATTTACATGTGCCTTCCTTCACTTTATCCCATGTACGTACGTGCCTTGGCTCACTGCATCCCACGTACTCCTTCAGAAAACTAGGGCTTTCTGAACCTCTAAAACTTTCATTGTCAAATACTCAGACTTACAAAACTTCTAATGCGTCCATGAGTACCTAAAATGAATCTTACACTAGAATAGATCTTCAATAAAATCAAGATATTCTCACATAAGAGACCCTTTCTCTCTTATTTATGCTTCTCCAATTAGCTTCCTCATTTAACCAACTCTAACCAACTTCCTTATTTTGGGGCTAACCCACTTCTAACCACTTGTCCACTTATAACTACTTTCTCCAAAAATAGTAACTTCTCCACTTCTAATTGCAACTAATTTATTTTTAATTATTTTCTTGTTGTAACCACTTAACCCATGATTAACCACTTTGACTAGTCAAGTTCCTTCTAGGAACTTCTAGAATAATTTGACTTTTTTTACCTTCTAGGGGCTTCTAGACAACACATGAGGGTTCTCCAACTTCACATGGCCATAAATCTCTAACCATGAGGAGTTATGTGACGTTCCACATATCACCAGAAATGACATGATGAACACTATCCATCTAGAATAGTCTCACTTACAAATTCACTGATTTTCATTACATTATTACACAATCAACCTTGGGTTCCTTAACCACACATCTAGGATGACTCAACCAATTAACCATTTGGACTTCACAAATCATATTCCCATGAGGGTTTTCACCATAATGGGAACACTTTTGAGTTCATCCATTTGGTATTTATTATCAACCATGATAAGACAACATTCATCAACCTTTACATCAACCCATCTATACATCAATCCATCTGGAACATTAACCCATAACAACACATCAATATGACACCTCGTGACATTATCCCTCAGACATCAATTACATCTATGACCACATGATCCAACAATCAGTACATCAATGATACAATGACAATGCTTGACATCAAATCTCTGACATCAATACTTTGACATCAATGACAACATAATGCAACAATTCCTTCTATGATCATGTTGATAACCAAATGCTCCTTGCCAACAAAGGCTACATGTATATACCGATCATAATTTTGGGGAATTGTTTGTGGGTTAATGTGAGGTGTATTAAGAAGAGTACAATGGGTAGCCTCTAGCTGATCCAATTGTTCAAACCAAATTTGTACTAGTTTCCAATAGCTCAAGTGATTAGATATTTCAAAGATGAATTTGGTAACACATCACCCACTCCAACTTTTAAAGTATTGTTCATGAATTGGTTATATCAAGGCTTTGGTGGAATATCTGAGGTTGCATTTACATTAGTCACAAAGCTAACATCAAGTTAGCTCCAATACAATCACAATAGCTGACATTCCATAAACAAGACTCCATCCTTATTTGTAGTGATCTAACAAACCCTAACCACAATCGGTGTGTACATTAATGAATAGATCATATTACATTTATTATGTGATAAATTTTGAGTGGGCCTTATTTAATAATAAATAACATAGTGGACCCAATCCACATTATATTAAATGACCACTATTATTATAATATTATCGAATCTATATGGCCCTTCAACCTGTATTACATAACTAGGAAGGATCCCACCACATCATGAACCAATATTCTACATATTGTGGGATTTTATTTCATTCATTATTTATTTAGTTCCTACAAAGATGAAGAAAAGAAGGATGTGCATTCCTGGAGGATGGAATCGATCTAAGTAATATATTTTCTATGTATTAAATGTTGTTAAAATTCTTGAAATCCAGATTACTCCTATGATCATGTTGATAACCAAATTCTCGTTGCCAACAAAGGATACCTATCTATAGCCATCATAATTCCTGGGAATTGTCTATGGGTTAATGTGAGGTGTATTAAGAAGAGGACAATGGGGAGCCTCTAGTTGATCCAATTGTTCAAACCAAATTTGTACTAGTTGCCAATAGCTCGAGTGATTAAAAATTTCAAAGATGAAGTTGGTAACACATCACTCACTCCAACTTTTAAACTATTGTTCATGAATTGATTATATCAAGGATTTGGTGGAATATTTGAGGTTGAATTTACACTAGGAACAAAGCTAGTGTCAAGTTATCTCCAATACAATCACAATAGTTGACATTCCATAAATAGGACTCCATCCTTATTTGTAGTGATCTAACAAACCCTAACCATTATCAGCATGTACATTAATTAATGGATCATATTGAATTTATTATGTGATAACTTCGTAGTAGAACTTATTTAATAATAACTAACATAGTGGACCCAATCCACATTATATTAAATGACCACTATTATTATACTACTATCGAATCTAGTAGGCCCTTTAACCCAAATTACATCACTAGGAAGGACCCCACCACATCATGAACCACTATTCTATATATTGTGGGATTTTCTTTCATTCATTGTTTATTTAGGTCCTACAGAAATGAAGAAAAGAAGGATGTGCATGCATGGAGGATGGAATCAATCTAATTAATATATTTTCTATGCATTAAATGTTGTTAAAAATCTTGAAATCCATAGTCCTTCTATGATCATATTGATAACCAAATTCTTGTTGCCAACAAAGGCCACTTATCTATAGAGATCATAATTTATGGGAATTGTATGTTGGTTAATGTGAGGTGTATTAAGAAGAGGACAATGGGGAACCTCTTGTTGATCCAATTGTTCAAACCAAATTTGTAATAGTTTTCAATAACTCAAATGATTAGACATTTCAAATATGAATCCACTAACACATCATTCACTCCAACGTTTAAACTATTGTTCATTAATTGATTATATCATGGCTTTGGTGGAATATTTGAGATTGCATTTACATTAGGCACAAAGTTAGCATCAAGTTATCTACAAGGAGTAAAACTATGCTACTCACTTTAGAAATCTGTCTTATACTTGGGTGATGTTAGTAGTGTTGTGAGGAGGAGACACTTTCAAAAGGCATCATGGTGTTAACATACATTTGATTACTCTATATCAAGGAAACATTGTCTCTCACACATAAGGAAATTTTCATATGATGAGATGACTGTGTTTACCCTATCCATCTTTGCATCCATAATTTGTTTTCCTTTGATGATAAATTTATTTGTCCACTGCATATCAATATAAGTTAAACCAATTTGGGCCTACGAATTCTATTCTATGTATGTATTATTGTTTGTACATAGTATTTAGTTTGGAAATAGAGATATGACCTTTGCCAAGATATTAAGAAAATGTAATTACATTTTATTGCGAATGAGTTCTTGTGCATCATGGTTTTGGTCATATCATGTATAAGTTTTATTGCATCCGTTGAGATTTCAAATATGGTTTCACACATTCGACCTCCCAAGGACCTCCCAACCAGTGATTGTGTAACTAAAATCAAAGGTTGGGAGGTCCTTAGGATTCAAATGCCCTTGCGAATTTATGATCAATTGTTGTTGTAATAGTGTAATAGCTACAAATGAATAATTTATTTTAAAAAGAAGATGAATTGTTATTTTCTGATATATAATTTATTAATTGTATATTAAATTGTGCTTACACACTTTGAATATGAAGAAGTTTGTAACTATCATTGTATGTTACTTTCACAATCTCATTAAATAAGAAGGATTGCACTTGCCATTTTCATGGAGTTTGTGAACAATAAACTTAGATGATGCTTAATAAAGACCCTTTTGTTGATAATAATGGAATATGCGATGTGTTACATGTGAAAGAAGTTGGAATGGAAGAACAAGATTGTAGCAAGGACTATATTGAAATGTGGCACAACCACCAAATTTGGAGGAGAAATACTAGAATTGTAGAGTTGGGACTTGGGAACCACAATAAGGGAGCTTATATGTGTACAATAACGAGTCAAAATATTTATGCTCAACAAAAATAAAATCTATTTGTATTATAAATATTATTTTTTTTAAAGTTAAAAATGGTAGTATATTTTTATTTATAGAGAATAAAAGTACAATCTCACCAAAAGGGCCTATCATAGCAAAAACTAGGACCTTGTTCTGGTAAAAATATAAAAGGGCCACCCTAGGAATCTGTGTTGGGGGCTGCCAAATGAAAACCAGGCCCCTAATTGTTACATAAGATAAACTATATGGCTTGATCCAGTTCAATGCATTCCACACAACCCTCTTTGGCTGGAACAAAAGCGGGGGTAGAACCATATACGACCATGAGGATTTAAACTTAAGGAGGAAAAAACATAAATGAAAAAAACAAAAACCAGAGACAAAATATTAGAACCCAATAGTTGTAATGTTGAGGCCCACCAGGTACTCCAAACGTTCCTTTCCTTTGCTGCCCTTGCCAATATTTCCATCTGACGTGCTTGGCACGTTGTCATCCTCAATTTTAATTGGGTAGTCTCGTGTTCCAAGAGGGTGTTGGTATTGGGTCTCTTGTCAAACTCTAAACTTGATCCCGAACTATGAGCAGAAAAAGAGATCGAAATTTCCATCGATAATTTCAATCTTCTGGAGGGTCTGATCATTGTCCCTTTTGGCCTATGCCATGGCCTGTGCGACCACTTATTTCACAATCCAATACATCTCTGCTAATTGGAAGTATTTGGTTTCTTTGGTGTGGGTGTATTTAGGGTCATCCACCCAGTACTGCACATCTCTTACTTTGTCTGTGTCTGATTTTAGGTGTCATTGGCGCCTGAAAACTTCCTCAATGCCCGTTGTGTGCTTATTCTCTTTCTCTGTGCTTAGGTACTTATAACACATCTCAGTCATCCAAGATGCTCAAGCTTCCCTTGAGCGAGTTTCCTAGCATCTCAAAGATGAGGTATCTGATTGTTTACCTTTCAGCCTACCCCCTTTATGGCCATGGCTCGAGAAATTAGAAGATCTATCTCCTCTGAGATTGTCTCCTAGATATGTTTGTAATGGTATTGGTCCCAAGTCCCTCTATCAAACTAGAAATAGAAAAATCTCTTCAGAGGGGTCTTACTATTCGTCGACCATCTATGATGCTTCTGAGGCTTAGAATTTTTTTTCTTTCTTTTCTTGGGGCATCAGGACTTGGCCCATTTAATAACCAATATGGCATGCCCAAAGGGGGTTACATTCCCAAGGTCTTGAAGTCCTTTCCTCCTTGCTAAGGTGTGGGCCATTATGTCTGTAACATGGTTCATCCAGGAGGTGGATGTACCTGCCATCCTTTTAGCCTTCTACCCTAAACTACCTGAATTATGATTCTCCTCTACCCTCGGAATCTGACACGAGCTCCCAATGTTTTCCACTTCCTTTCCATGATGAGGGTACTCTACCTCAATATGAAATAAACACCCTCGATCCTTACCATATGCTATTGACGTACTAATCCGAGTGCTTCTTGAGAAGCCTCTACCCCTGTAATCTTCCTTTCGAGCATCCATTAGATTATTACAGGATTTTAAGATGGTCATTATGAAAACCAACCCTTACTAATACATGATCCCTCTCTTCATGATGAATTCTAGTTGTGTCATAGGCAACGTGTGTTTCCTCCATCTCTTTGTAGAGACGAGTGGCATCAGAGGGTGACTCTGATTCGTCAGCTAGGTCTAGGTCTCTCAACCTTTGGATGATTGTCCCATACCCTTCTGTCGATTCCCCACCTGTTATCGTTTCCACTACCCGACAAATCACATTTCATTTCATGTCAATATCGCTTATCCTCGTGGCTTCTTGCCAAGTAGATTTCTCAGTGGGGTCCCCCAAGTGTCACTTCATCGTTCGAGACTTCCGTTAGTGTTACACATCAAAATTACTCACTTCAATGATGACCTATTGTCGTCATTACAAGTGTCGCAAGTGTTGCATTTTAGCCACAAGTGTCGCAAGGGTCGCAGACATCATACAGTCATCTTGCCTATGTCGTGTCTCAAATGAAATCACAAAGAGCACTTGAAGACACCCTCAGAGACTAGTTAAATAAGGACATGTCATTTGACGAAGAATACAAATCCTTTTTCCTTGAGAAAACCACTTAAAAATCATTTTTGAAGGGAAACACTCCCCTACCCACTAGTAGGGAGTGTTGGCGCTCCCTGGCCTTCTTTGGGGGAGCATTGTAGCACTATGTGCACCATTCTTGGGGAGCGCTTGTTTGTTTTGAGGAAATCTTGGGCAGCACTCCCCTACCCACTAGCAGGGAGTGCTAGCGCTCCCTGAACTTCTTTGGGGGAGCGTTGTATCGCTCTGTGCACTGGGGGAGTGTTATGTTGTTGAGAAAATTAGGAAAAGATCCCCCTTATCTATAAAATCAGTTGGATTTGAATCTGAGGTCAAGGCTGGATCTTAGGGAGGATCCACAACTGATGGAGAAAGATCCTCAACCTATCCCAAGAATCTCTAAGGTGGTTAGGCCCCTCCAAGCTTATATAAGGAGGCCTCCTCATGGTGAAAGGGGGCATGAGAGAGATACATAACTTATGATCTCATAAGGAAGGGGCATGGAAGGGTTTTAGATATACCAAAGTTACGATCTCATGAGAAGTTGTATGAGGAGACATTGAAGGCATCAAACTTATGATCTCATAAGGGAGATAATCAGTGAAGCATAGTCATTTTTTTTGTGGAGAATTTGAGCAAGGGGTTGGACAAGGAGAGTTGGAAGAGGTTGTTGCAAGTTCATCAAAGGTCTGTAAGTATCTCTATTGAGTTCTCATTAATACATGTCTTCGAATGTTTCCTTCAAGATTATGTATACCTACATGAACGTGTATTTAATAGATAGATCTGTTTTCAAACTAATCATAGTAGAATAGGAAACATGCTTTGTCTTTGATTGGATTGTAGGACTTGTTAAAGAGCTTGAGGTTCAGAGCTCAACTTGTACTGGGCGAGGACAAATGTTGTAAAAAAGGTACATCTTCTTCCTCTTCTCTATAGATTAGCTTAGCTAGGTTTAAAGGGATATTAGTGATCAAAGTTAGCACCTTTTTGTCTTGATCTTAGAGGTCTAGGATCCAAGAGGGAATTCACCTGTCAGTAGGGGGATTTTCCTGTAACAAAAATTGGTGACTCCACTAGGGACCAAAGATTTCAGTTTTGGTTTCCTTCCTTAGTATTGTTTTCGTCTTTGCTCACTTTTAGATCTTATTCATGTTGTGTTTCTGATTCTTAGTTGTGTTCTTGGCTATTGGATTCATCCCATACACACTCAATTTCTGGATTTTCTTGAGTTTTTTTAGTTCTAGGCAAGCTTTTGTTCTTCTAAGAAGCTAGCACTCCCTTGCCTCTACAACCAGAGCACTGGCACTCCCTTACAGGCTCCCACAGATAACTGCAACACTCTAGTTCCCTTGATGCCAGAGTGATGGTCTTTTTCTGCTAAAAAACCTTTTGGGAGTTGATCTCTGAGTATAATTTTTTGTTGATTCATCTACTCACGGTTATCACCATATCAGTGTGTCTTTGTTTTGGCCTCCAACATTTTGATTTCTAAGAATTTATGATGTTTTGTTTGGATTTTTGACATCTTCCTTCCTTCCTTTGAGTCATTCTTCTTCTTTGATATTTGGAGTCGATCTACTTCTTTTTTCATTTATCTGATTGAATGAAAGTTGTTGTAAGGAAATTCAAAGATCTATCCACTGTTCCATTTGATCTTTGAGGTCATTTTTCCCAAGAAATTACTCTTGTATTTACTATATTTTCCTGCCTTTCAAATCACTTTTATTGTTTTTTCATCATCCATTAGCCTTCTCCTACCTTCACTAGCAATTTCACCAATTTTTATGGATTTTAGGTGAGTGTTTTGCATTTTTTGGCTCTTTTTCTTCGATTCTAGGAGGACTAGCGCCCCTCCATAGGCCATACCAGAGCGTTGATCTCTATCTAGTGCTCCCCTACAATGTTTTAGGGAGCGTTGCAACGTTCTGTACCCTTGAGACAGGGATCACTAATCTCTTTTTTGAGGGATTCTGCCTTCTTCTACCCGGTCTTTTGCAGCCTATTTTACAGAGGTCTTTACCTAGATTCTATGGTTGGTTTGTGAAGTTGTTTGGATTGGTTTTTGATGCTTATCACCCCCTATTTTTTTTATTGGATATTGAAACCTTTTTCATAAATGTGAAATTGCCTTTTCTAGCTGCTTGTTTTGTCGGGACAATTTTGAGTGATTTCTCTTTCTCCCTGTCTTTTCTTGGATTCTTCTCTACATTTTATTGTGTTCCTTGAATGATTGGTTGGTTGTAGAATCCTTTATTCTATTCTTGTCAGAACAAGTTTCTACTTTTTTTCTTTCATACCTCATTTTCTTGAGTGCATGCTTTGTATGTAGCCTTTTTGCTTCGTGTATTTTGCATCTGCATAAGACTCTTTCTCTCGATTGAAAGTAGTGGAGCATCAAAGGATTTTTATTCAATTTACGTATACATTATATTCAAACAAAGAATATAGATGCATTCTTTCTTTTGGGTAGTGAAACTATTTTGCATTTGAAGTATCGAAATTCCATGGTTTTTGGCATTTTTTAGTCTTAAAATCTTAAAATTTTAGAATCGCGTATTGGTGTATAGTCTCTTTGACTCATTTCTTGAAGATATTGACATTGATGAGTTTAATAAAAAAATTGGGACATTATGCATTTGGGAATGATAAAAGTTTTCTCCTTCTCGTAATATAGCTTTCATCAAAGTGAAACATTTGCATTCTCATTTCTTTGCATTGTTTAGAGTCGGTCAAAACATCATTTAGTCCGCTCCATTTTCCTCTTGAGTAAACAAAATCCTTAACATCAAGCGCTAAACTAAAATTTATCAGACATTTTTACATTTTATGTTAGCAAACCTACATTAGCTTAAGGTGTAGAGCTTTGGAATAGGTTGAAAGGATAACTTTCCAAAGCTGTCAAACAAACTTAGCATCTTGCAATAGGGAGAGAAAATCCAATTTTTATATAAGCTTACTACGATCCCCCTCTCACACAGGGGTTACACACGAGGTTGCATTCGAGAGCGTTACAGAGATTATCCCTCCATGGTTTAACCGTTCGTAGTAGTCAAATCGTATATTGGGGGTTCTTCTTGAGGTTCAACCGTTCGTAGTAGTCAGATCGTATATTGGGGGTTCTTCTTGAGGTTCAACTATCTTCATTTGGTCTTGGTGCTTCGTGAACTCCAAATCCGTTCGGGGTCCTCTGGAGTTCTACCAGTCCACTTGTCCTCAGTTCTCTTGAAGGATTTCAGATTTGTTATCCTGCACATATGCTCAGACTGGATTTTCGACTGTACCCACCCAGGGGCTAACTATGAGTTGGTGACCTTAGTAGCCATAATATTCAGGCTCCTACACAAGGTGACGGTGAAGGGAAGTCTCACTGTACCTGGAACAGATGTTGGCCAAACTCACTTGGGCTCCTTGGAGGGTAAATTCACAATTACTGGGTGGAATCTTGCACCAAGGTGCAAGTTTGTTAAGTAGGTCACCAACGTAACTGATCCACCCGCTCTATCCCCTCCCCTTCCTATATTGATCTCGCGACCTTGGATTTCATCACCAACAAGTGGTTTCATTGTGGGAAGTTTTGTTTGATTGTTTGCTTCTTAGATTCATAGCGTGTGTTGCTTGTTTTACTTAGTGGACCTTAGGTCAAGTCAGTGTTAATGGCATCAAATCCTGGGAGTACCAATGGAGTAACCCCTTGTCTCGGGGAACCTTTCACCTTTCCTTCTTTTGGAAACATTGGTCCTCTGTACATTTCCATTATGAGTCTTTTGGGACTCACCATCGGATTACCGGTTTGGTTGTTCCCCACTCCAGTGATCTTAAATCTTCCCAATGCTTCAGCTGCACCTAATGCTTCAGATGTAAGTACACCACCCACACATCAACCTCATGTCGAATTTTCACCTTCTTCACCCACTAAGCCTCCTTCCCTTTCTCCTTCTTCGCCTAGTGAAACTTCTAAAGCAAGTAGTCAGGTTGATAAGAAGAAGAAGAAATGGAAAGAGAAGAAGAAGAAATGGAAAGAGAAGAAGAATAAGAACCCAAAAAGGACCAAGCCTCCAACCATATCAGATGTTGGATCCAAGAAAACACCTACTATTAATCGTACTAGGAGTGTTGATGAGGTCAACAAGATTAAAATGAAGAATCTGAAACCCAAATTCCCTTGCAGTATTTGTAAGGGTGACCACTTTCTGAGGGATTGCCCCGGTCTTCCCAAGGTCTTAGAAATGTGGCCCTCCACATCATCGGCCTCTGCTAGACATGTTGGTGACGCTCCGTCAACTAGTGAAATGAAGGTTGGTAAGAAGAAGACAACTGCCAAATTTCCTTGTATGTTATGCAAAGATGATCATTATTCTCACCTTTGTTCTTGTATGGACGAGGATTCTTCTCTTTTGGTAAAGCTTCAACTTCCAACTGGTTATCATAAGATTCCCCGCAACCCATCGTTGGTTGATGGAATGGTCAATCTAGTTTCATCCCTGGTCAGTCCAGTTGATCAGGTGATCAATATAGTTTCATCTGCAGTTGAACCACTAACCCAAGTAGTTGATCTAGCTCCATCATCGATTAGACCCACTTTTCATATGAAAAGTGAAACCCAAGTGACTGATCTAGTCCCTTCACCGGTCAGCCCCACCCTTCATACGAAGAGTGCCAAAGTGGTCGATCTGATTCCATCCTCATTCAATCCCACTCTGTCGTTATAGAGTGAAATCCAAGTGGTCGATATGTTTCCATCTGTCGACCCTATTCTCCCCTTGGAGAATAAAACCTAATTGGTCAATCTGATCCCATCATCGGTTGATCCTACTCTCCCTCTAAAGAGTAAACCTGATACTGCCCATGTTTTTCTCGTTGATATAGAATCTACCATGCTGGGGGGCATTCCTCCTTCTTCTGTGAAACACCCTCCAAGTAATGAGGCCATCCTTTTTTATTGGAGTGTGATAATTGGACCTCGTCTTCCCTCTCACATTACTTTCAATATTACAGTACAGGTTTGTGGTCAAGACGTTCCTCATGCACTGATAGATGAAGGTTCATCCATTAGTATTTTGTCCTCTGTTGCTTGGCAATATTTGGGTTATCCTTAGCTTGTGTTGGTTACCTAGATTATGTTCAATTTTAACAGAAGAACCAGTCACCGTTTAGGGATCCTTTCCATGTTTCCCATAACTTTATGAGGGAAAACTATCTTTATTGATGTTATGGTAGTCCAGGACCCCTTGGATTTCGATTTACTCCTTGGGCGAGATTATGTCTATGACATGAAAGCTATTGTGTCCACTTTTTTCTGTTTGATATCTTTCCCTCAAGATGGAAGAATTGTGGCTATTGATCAACTCTCAGTTGTTGGTCCTAACTTGATTACCAACCCAATGAGCTCCCTAAACGGTTCTTATATGCAGACGGTATTGCCCCCGCCACAGGTCAATTATGTGGAATTATCTCCCATGCCTTCAGTTTAAAATGAAGATGAGCCTCTCACTTTAAGCTCATCCTTTTGTGAATTAGATCCCGTAGTTGACATGGTGATATCTTCAATAGGGCTATTAGACCCAGATCTCCCTACCCTTATCGAGGTCGATGACATGTATTCCTTCGAGAGTGCTTCTCTTCCATCTAGTGAAGATCTCTTGGAAGACATAATAGACGTTTGTCCCTTGTTATGTATTCCTTCCAGGGCATTATCCTCTTGGAAGCCATGATCAAGCAGAGTTTACGAGCATAGTTTTCCTCTCTATAGAAAGATCATTAAAAAATGAAATAAACGCCACGAGCATAGTTTTCCTCTCTATAACAAGCTCGTTAAAAAATGAAATAGAAATATGGGGATTGAACCCAGAGCCTTAGCATAGTTCTTTTCCCGTGTCAAGATCGTTAAAAAATGAAATAGTCACCTCTCCTAACAAGTAGAATCTTTCTTTAGGTCTCGCATTTGAACCTTCATTTCATCCACCCTTATCCTTTTTCTCCATCTAGTACAGAAATCGGTGACAACCTCAAAGTCAGTGAATGAATTGAAGCTTGGGGGGGCATGTCTCCCGCCTTTGATTATCATTCTAGAGTTAATCTCCTATCTTTTCAAGCTGGGGGCAGAGTACCAACCATCCATGGGTACCCCAACCTTTGGAATTTACATTGGGAATTTACAAGCATACTTCAATTTTGTTTCAAGCTTATGTAAAAATGAAACCAATAACGAGCATGGTCTTAGTTCCTTCTCACGCTCGAAAAAACATGAGAACGCATCGAGTAAACTTTTATCTCTTTTTTGGACTCGCATGGATAAAAGGAACCCTTGGAGTCAGCTTTAAGCTCTTTTCAGACCCTCTAAACATGAAAATATTGTCGAGTGATATTGCTTCCTTTCCCACTCGTTAAAAGGTTTGAAAGGGCCTCTTTCAAGTGATAATTTATCTTTTTTTCGGCCTCTCGAGACTAAAATTATGAAAAAGGACAACACTGGAGTCTCCTTTAATTTCTTTTCAGACTCTCTAAACATGAAAAACCACCAAGTTTACCTTCTCTGGACTCATTTAAAAAAATATACATTGAAGGGCCCATACGGGACCGAACCCTTACTTCTTCTGGTTCGTTAAACAAAAGATGAGGGACTTACCGAAGGTGATTTATATCGAGCATGTGTTACCCTCCTCGATCTCATAAAAATAAAAAGAGGTACTCGTCTATCTGGATGGGGGGGGGAATTTGAAGGAAGCAAGCCAAGCAGTTTTTGAAAACATCACCAGTCACTATTACAGTCGCCCTTGAACACAACACTTTGTCTTTGCATACATATTATTCTGCTGAACCTCTACACTGAACCAATCCTCTAATTTCATTTACTCCTTTGTATCACCCGATGAAAGTCACAGTATCCACTGCATCATCATGTTTTGGTCCATGTCATGTTTTTGTTGTTGTGCCTCAGTGTTCAAGGGAAGTGTCTACCTCGAGAGTCAACCATCACAAATTTCTTGTTTGAAACACCTGCATCAGTCCATTCTCATCTGATTCATCAACTTACATCTATGTTTTAGTTTCATGTCATTGATGGGGGATACATCAAGGCCCTCCTTCGATGAGTCTATTCCTGTCGAATCCAACACATTATCCAGGAACTAGACTTAGAAACCAATTAGTTCCTTGGGACCTGCATGCCTCAATGGAAATCCTCCTTGCTTCCAAAAGTAGGTTTACATTATTGACCTCTGATCAGATGATTCCACGAATGTTTGACTTCATCTCATTTATTCACATTCACAGGAATGTACTAGGGTAACTTGAGAATCATTGACATTAATGGTGATTTCCCTCGCAATTGTTAACGGTTTACCTCATTGACCGGTAATCAAGTGGTTTCTGCCATGTTCAACATCGGGACATCTATTCACATGGTTAGACTCATACTTCATCGGGATCAGTAAGAAGACCCTAGGTTGAGTGATCACTCTGATATGTACTTTTCCCAGGATGTGACAGAGTTTCTCTTGAATATTGACACATATACTGTTACATAGATCCACTTTGTATTGGTCTGTGGCTATGTCTTGTTGTCTCGTAGATCCACCATGTATTTTTCATTTCTACGATCAGTTCATGTCATGGAAGTATAGATCCACATTTTATATTTGGTGGCTATACCTTTTTGTTAATATAATTATGGATCCGTAGTGTATCTTATGGCAGCCATACCTTGAACATCTTTATCACACAAGCATAGGTATGTCTGCCTTGGGTTTGAAACATATCATAAGATCTATCTGATGGTTGTATGTAGCTTCTAATGGGTTCTTTGAGTCCATACCCTTGCTCGAAAAAGTCTACAAAGTACTTCAGTCATTATTTTCTGTCTTCTAACTTCGCACTTTGGGGGGCAATCTGTTACACATCAAAATTACTCACTTCAATGATGACCTGTTGTCGTTATTACAAGTGTCGCAAGTATCACATTTTAGCCACAAGTGTAGCAAACATCATATAGTCATATTGCCTATGTCGTGTCTCAAATGACATCACAAAGAACACTTGAAGACACCCTCAGAGGCTGGTTAAAGAAGGACATCTCATTTGACGAAGAGTACAAAGCCTTTTTCCTTGAGAAAACCACTTAAAAATCACTTTTGAAGGGCATCACTCCCTTACCCACTAGCAAGGAGTGCTAGCGCTCCCTGACCTTCTTTGGGGGAGTGTTGTAGCACTCTATGCACCATTCTATGGGAGCACTTGGTTTTTTGAGGAAATCTTGGGCATCACTCCCCTACCCACTAGAAGGGAGTGATAGAATTCCCTGGCCTTCTTTGGGGGAGCGTTGTAGTGCTCTGTGCACCATTATGGGGGAGTGTTATGTTTTTGAGAAAATTAGGGAAAGATTCCCCTTATCTCTAAAATCAGTTGGATTTGAATCTGAGGTCAAGGATGGATCTTAGGGAGGATCCACAACTGATGGATAAATATCCTCAACCTATCCCAAGAATATCTAAGGTGGTTAGGCCTCTCCAAGATTATATAAGGAGGCATCCTCATAGTGAAAGGGGGCATGAGAGAGATTGAGAGATACCTAACTTATGATCTCATAAGGAAGGGGCATTGAAGGGTTTTAGAGATACCAAACTTACGATCTCATGAGAAGTGGTATGAGGAGACATTGAAGGCATCAAACTTATGATCTCATAAGGGTGATCATCAGTGAAGCATAGTCATTTTGTTTGTGGATCATTTGAGAAAGGGGTTGGACAAGGAGAGTTGGAAGAGGCTACTGCAGCTTCATCAAAGGTCTATAAGTATCTATATTGAGTTCTCTTTAATACATGTGCTTGGCCTGTTTCCTTCAAGATTGTGTATACCTACATGAACTTGTCTTTAATGGATAGATCAAGTTTCAAACTAATCATATTAGAATAGGAATCATGTTGTGTCTTTGATTGGATGGCAGTACTTGTTAAAGAGATTGAGGATCAGAGCTCAACTTGGACTAGGCGAGGAAAAACATCGTAAAAAAAGTACATTTTTTTCCTCATTTCTATAGATTAGCTTAGCTAGGTTTAAAGGGATGTCAGTGATCAAATTTAACACCTTTCTGTCTTGATCTTAGAGGTATAGGATCCAAGAGGCAATTCACCTATCCATAGGGGGATTTTCCTGTAATAGTTACACGCCTTCATTTTCTAAGTAATCCACTACTGAGTTGGTACTTCATCGAACCTGGGATGGAATTAGCACATGGAAGTGTTGCATCAAGCTAGTGACTCGCATCCATCAATACGAAAATCTCCAATTTTTGGAGATTTGTTTTTGGGTTTGACCCCTCTCTCAGGAAATTTAGAGTTGTTATGATCAGGAGAGAGTATCCTTCCACCAACACATTGAATATACCCTAGTGTTTGTCCATGTCCAAGCCTCTAATGAGTCCTTCCATCTCTGCATCACTGTTAGAGTCATAGATGATTTTAGGGGCTAAATTTTGCAATGGGCTAATTTTCCATGGTTTTTCTCAAAAAAATATTCGCCAATTTCCATTTTTTGTAAAACCGATTTGCCCAAATTCCATAAAATAAAATTATTTTACCTCAAAATTCGCCAAAAAATTATCGAAACTATATAAAATCCTTGGAAATTTGAATATTTTTACAAAACTATCGCCAAACATTTTACATTTTGCATATTAAGGACTAGTAAGATTAGCCCATGTTGCTACATTTTAATATAAATTTCCATTCTTAAAATCACCCCTGGTTAGAGTTATACCCCATATTGTTGGCAAACATGGCCAAGATTGTCCCCTCCGAGTCTCACAACAGTCCCACCGCACCATATTTCCTAGGGTTTTCCTTGGAGGCACCGTCGAAATTCAATTTTGTAGTTATTTTTTATGGTGCCTTCCAAACTTGGTTTGTTGCTTCTATTTTTCGAGGAGGAGTTTTGTTAGCTTGTTGGAAGGCTAGGTCAAAATTCCAATGTCTAAACATGTCTTCTTCGCCCACAGGTAAAATTCAGTCTTCCACTGACCAAGTACTCACAGCAATGCATTCTTTCACATTTTATTTAATTTTATTCCACACTCCCTAAATAGGTATGGAATTTTGCTTAAAAATTATTCTATTTATTTCTTTCCACATGTTCCACATCGAGAGCCTTGGAAAAATCTCCCAATCTTTTTCAGGATGGGATTTTGGAATGGCTTGATTAACCAATGGGTAAGTAGGTTTGTTGGGTCATCTCTGTCAGTCTCAGCTCTCTAGAACATCATTTCTCCATTATCCCAAATCCTTTGCGATTCTCCGCAGGACCAGAAGAGATGGGACAGGGTTTCCTCCTTTGTTTTGCAGATCATGTAGATGGAGGGGCCTTCATACCATTTCTTTCTTATTTTATCCTAAGTCAACACTTTTCTAGAGAGAATCATCCACAAGAAGGTTTTTATTTTAGGCCAAATCCCAAGTTTCCAGATGCGTTGCCAGTCCTTTCTCCTGTTTGTTTCTAACAAATTCGTTGCTTGTAAATACATATCTTTAATTGTGTACATCCTCGCCTTTGTTTCCCCATTGGATAATATATGGACCATTTTTTATTCTTATATGTCTAAGGGAGAGATCGTCTTTAATGTAGTTTAAGACAACTGGACAAGCCAGTCTACCGGATCTTTCCAAATTCTAGCTAAATAAGCTTCTAGGGAGCCCACGCTTTCTCAATAATGATAGACTTGGGTCCATCCTTTTTCCAACATGGAGGTTCTATCCCATTCCATTCCTTCCTGATTTGCTAGGGTTGGGAGTTTCTCCCAAGAATCATCCCAAAAGAGGGTGGTCTTCCCATTATGCACTTCCTAGAAGCTTTCTTGTTGAACTAGTTCTCTATTCTTCCAAGAAGAATTCCATATGAGAGATCCTTGACGGTTCCCATCCATGTGGATGAGTTCCTGAGGTTATACCTTGGTAGAATATTTGTTTTTCCACACTTTGACCCAGAAATCCTATGGGTTAGTAATCCATCTCCACCATAATTTGGCTACTAGAGCCTGACTTGCATGCAGGGGGTTCTTGATGCCTACCCCTCCATGGGACTTTGGTTTATAGAGTTTTTCCCAAGATATTGAGGCCCATTTTTTATCTTTTGTTTCCCCTCCCTAGAGAAATGATATTTGAAGAGTCTTAATATTTTTCAATATTTATTTCATAGCTGCCAACATGGAGAATAAATATAGGGGCATGGAGCTAAGGACTGATTTAATGAGAAGAATTCTTCTAGGAAGATTTAGGAATCCACGAGTCCATTTGGTTAGCTTTGTTTCTATATTATCCAAAATATCTTGCCACAAAGTATTAACGAGGTCCTTGTCAAGAAGTGGGGCTCTAAAATACTTGGAGGGGAGACTGGATTTTTGGAACCCAAGAATCTTGGATATATGTCTTTGGACAAGAATAGAGGTGTTAAAGAAAAATATTTGAGACTTAGCAAGGTTAATGAATGTACCTAACGATTCTTTATAGAGTTCCATCATGCATCTGATAGCTTTGGCTTCTTTGACAGTAGGGATTCCCATGAGAAAGTTGTCATCGACGAACTAGAGGTGGGTCACAGGCTCTAACTCTTCTTGTAGTCTTAGCCCTTGAAGTTTGTTCTCCATCACCTCCTTCTGGATCAATATTCCCAAGCCATCTGCTAGGATAATATAGATATAAGGGGATAGGGGATCACCTTGACCAATACTTTGTGTCGGGTTGAAATGTTTTTATGGGGAATCATTGATAAGAATTGAGAAGAAGGTTGAGGAGACCAACCCAAGAATCCAATGGACTCAATCCTCTGCAAATATGAAAGCCTCAAGCATTTTCCTCAGGAAGTGCCAACTTATTCAATTCTAAGCCTTAGACATGTCTAATTTAATGACCATGCCTTATTTTCTTGATTGCTTCACTGAGTGGACTATTTCGTGGGAACTATAATCCCATCAAGGATTTGTCTCCCTTCCATGAAACTGCCGTGTTCCTTGGAAATTATATTTTTTAACAAAGGTTTGAGTCTATTGGCCACCAGCTTAGAGACAATTTTGTAGATAACATTACAAAGCGCGGTTGGTCTAAACGTTTCTTCTGTATTCACCTCATTTTCCTTTGGGATTAGGGATAAAAAGGTGGTGTTTAAAGCTTTGAGCATGGAGCCTGAAGTTTGTGATTCTTCCACAACCTCCCAGATGTCGTTTCCAATGATTTTCCAACACTTCTAGAAGAACTCAGAAGTGAAGCCATCTGGGCCTGGGGACTTCCCCATTTTCATTTCCATGACTATTCTTTCTACTTCCTTCATGGAGGTCGAACCCATTAAAAATTGATTTTGGTCTTGGGTGATAAGCTTAGGGATGTGCCTATAAATCTCTTAGATAACCTCCTTCTTATCATGATCTAGCTCTGTGAGGAGTGTTTTAAAATGGTGGACCAATTCCTTTTCTATATCTTCAGTAGAGTCGGCTCTTTCACTCGAGCTTTTATTAATAGCCGAAATCTTATTCTGATTTCTTCTTTGAAGCACAGAGTTGTGGAAGAATTTTTTATTTCGATCTCCTTCCTTTATCCATTAGACTCTAGATTTTTGCTTACAAAGCACTTCTTCTTGAATTTCTCACTTGTCCAACTCCATTCTTATTTGATTTTCCCTTTCGTTCATATTCTATGTTGTAGTTCCTAAATATGTTAATCGTTGAATTGTCTCCATTTATGTTTCTAAACGATTCTTCTCTTCAAAGATATTTCCAAACACTTCCTTATTCCATTTCTTGAGTTGGATTTTGATGTTTTTTAGCCTTTGTTGGAATTGGTATATTTTTTTGCCATTTAGGTTTTTCCACTCTCCCTTGTAGGTTTCAATATTTTGCACAAAATCCTAGTGATCCATCCATAATTTTTCCAAACAAAATGGTCGTGAGCGTGGCTCTAAATTTTCCTTACAAGTGAGATTGATCGACCAGTGGTCCAATCCAAAGAAAGGGAGAACTTGTTGGACATATTGTCATTTATGTCAATAGTCAATGTGATGATATGTTGCTAATGATGAATTACCATAGATGAGATTGTCATTGATGTCAACAGTATATCAGTTAACAGAAGATGTCAAATAGTATGTAGAGATCAAAAGCATAAGCTCAGCAGGAGGAGTGAATAGTATGAAGATCAAAAGGTCAAAAGGGAAAACACAGTACGTCAGCAAATGCAGAGATAGGCTGAAGAAATTCATGATTATTGTTGATCACGATAGGATAAAAAATGTTCCTATGATAAAATCTCAAGAGGGTTAGCGAATGAATGTCAAAGCTCAGAAGAGATGGCGCAATGAATTTTAGAAGAAACGTTGGATGACCAGTCAAACAGTATATAATGATTGATTTCAAATAGATATTAATGCTCAGGAGAGTTAACGAATGAAGATCAAAAGCTCAGAAGAGATGGCGCGATAAAACTTAGATCAAATCAAGATCGTTGGATCTGCAAGCCAAATCAACGACAGGGATGAATTGTGGGAAGCGAAAGAAGAATTAAACTACTCGCCAGTTACAATCCTGCAATTTGTCTAGATCATCAGATCTCATAGCTTCAAATATCTACGACTGCGGTTGATCCAACAAACAATGAATTTAATTTAGATTAATTCGTGACCATCAGATGCGCAATCTCCATATCAATGGCAGGGATGAATTGCAGAGATCGAAAGGAGAATTAAATATCACACTAGTTCCAATCCTACAATTAGTCAGGACCATCCGATCTTATATCTTCGAAGATCGACGATTGTGGTTGACTCACCAACAACGCACAACTTCCAATTGCGAATTTTGGGTGATGAGTTAAATCACTCGCAAGTTGTGGTTCTGAAATCATCCTTGATCGTGGATCTGCTTCAAGAATCTTCACAACTATTGGATCAATTTTGAGTGGAAGGACAGGATAAGCGGGGAAAAATGATTGAGAATTTGATTATGCGAATTCCCATCAGTCGTCAGATTACTTTTGAGTGGAAGGACAGGATAAGCTAGCAAAAATGCATCGAAGAAAGATCTAGTCATTGATCTAAGATCTTGATCAATGAACAACATTCATTTCGGGTATAAAGATGTGAGGAGGTTACGCTCTGAAAGGTTTGAGATTTGAAATTCCCGAAATGTGAATTTTCGTCAGTCGTTAGATCATTTCAAAGTGGAAGGACAAGATAAGCTAGAATATTTGCATCACTGATAGATCGAGCCGTCGATCTAAGTTCATGATTGACAAACAACATTTAGTTTGGATCTAAATTTGCGAAGAGGTTACACTATGGAAATTTTGAGATGTGAAATACCCAAAGCCCGGAAATTCGAAATGAATAAGGACCATCAGATTTGGAGGATATACGAGGACCATTGGATCTAGGTTGTTGGTCATCATACCACGTTAGAAAGGACGTGTGGCAGACTAGGTCAACAAGGACACATGGTAGAAGACCACGTCAAAAAAAGGGCGTATGGCAGACCACATCACCAAGGATACGTGGCAGACCACATGAGTAGACCATGTCAGAAAATACACATGGCATAATTAGATGATGACAAGCGTCAAGAGGAAATTGGCTTGTTCCATGTCAACAAGTGATGTAAGCAAGTTACGTCACTCTGGGAGAATTTCTTCGGGTGTTTCACCACCAAGAAATATCAAAAGTCCTGAAGCCCCGAAGGACGAAGGTCCGAAGTCAATCTCAGTCCTCAATCTAAGATACACTGGGAGTTAGGACAACCATTAGATCCAGGAGAAGAACATGTGCCACATGAGGATCCATGTCATCAAGGACATGTGGCGCAATCAGACAATGACAAGTGTCAAGTTGATTCGGCATTTCAGGTACGTGAAAATCACAAATCCGAGTGACACATGGAAGCTACTAGGCTCATGACACATCATCAAGTGACGTAAGTAAGAGGCATCACTCCAGAGGAAAGAAGGGGTTTGAGATTTGAAATATCCAAAGTCTATAGACCCGGAGGAGATCTTGGTCATTGATCCGAAAGGGACACACGTCAGTGGATTAACATCTTCGGAAGATTGGCATACATAGGAAATAATGGGTTGATATTTGAAATCTCCAAAGTTCGAAGACCTGAAGGAGATCTCGACTATTGATCCAAAAGGGACACGTGTCAGTGGATTGACAACTTCTAAAGATTGACATATGAAGAAAAGAACGGGTTGAGATTTGAAATATCCGAAGTTCAGAGACCCAAAGGAGATCTCGACCATCGATCTAATGTCGGGTGTACTCTCAACCGTTGATCAAAATATAGTGGAAGGATAGCGTAAGCATAATAGACTAAGTTGCGGAGTAAAAGGTGGCCATCCATCTCATTGCTTGATTAAGTCTTGGCCGTTGGATTAAACAAAAGGATAGATGTAAGGATCGAATATGACCATTAATCTGGTTCCCTGATATAATGAGAACCATCTGATTTGTTCTACAAAATTGGCTTCGAGATATTTGAAAGGTTTCAAGCCCATAGTTTTTGAAGGGTGAAGTGTCGAAGTTACGACAGTTGTCCATTTCAAGAGATTGAATCATGGCCTTTGAATTGATAAGCACTCAGGCGCTCTTTTCGCCTGACGTGAGGTCACTGCCATTGGTCATATGGTAAAGAGATTTAAAAGGGAGAATGTAATGCGCCACTTAAATTTATAAGCCCTTGGTTCTATGCCATTGATCATATGAACATGGTTTGAAGGAAGCCTCAATCTCTGTTATCACAAAGATGAAGTAAATTGATCCATGCATGTGATCGATTTGTGAAAGGAAAGGGGATGGTAGGTGTAACATTGAAGACCCGGATTGATGATCTCTGTTGGTCCCAAAAGTTATTGTAAATGAACAAGTTAGTTATAACTTGTTGCACAAGTCGGCTCAATAACTTAAACAAGTTTTGAGCATAAACAATTATAAATACAACCATGTTTGGTTCACTTGAAACTGTGCTTGTGGATGAACAGTGGCTTGTGAAGTGAATGAGGTGGATCTAGACTTGAGTTTTATGCGAATATAATAGAGATGTAGAAGTGAAGAAGGTGTGAATATATCAGAGGAAATATAAAGCGAAGAAGGCACAAATTTCAGAGAGAAGATGAAATGTGGTGATGATCGTTTATTGTATACCTCTGATCATGAGATAGAGTTGATTCTATAATGGATCACTACTACTAGAGTTGAATGAACTCTAGTTGGATAGGTTGTGTTCTATCAGCAAGCTGGGTCTTGCGGCAAGTTGGGTCTTGCGACAAGCTGGGTCTTGCGACAAGCTAGGTCTTGCTTGAGAGTTGGTGCTCTCTGAGGATTTGGTGCTCCTTACTTCAGTTGATGCTGATACAGAATAGTTGTTGCTGGGAAAATTCATACTACGTATTCATATCAATTATACAAAATCTTACACAAATATCTAGTGTCTCTTGTGTCCACTGTGATTATGATTTAAATGTTCTTAATCTATTCAATTATGTTTTAACTACTAACTTGTAAGAAGAAGAAAAATTATAAAAGTCCACACACTAATTCACCCCCCCCCCCCATCTTAGTGTGGGCTGTGTGATCAACAATTGGTATTAGAGCGGGTTCCTTCAGCACAGTTTAACCACTGGAAAGTAGATCCTGAAGAAATGGGTGGACAGATGGCTCTTTCCACAATTGAAGATCCCTTATTTGATGGAACAGATTATTCCTCATGGAGAGAAAATATGAAAGAGTATTTGAAGTCAAAAGGATCTGATGTTTGGAATTCAGTAATAAGAAAGCTCTGGGATTTAACTACATCAAAGAATCTATCCAAGATTATAGTCCAAAGAAGAGAAAGGAAAAATAATGAAGTGGCATTGAATATTCTTCTCAATGGATTATCAAATACAATCAAGGCAATCATAGGACTATGTCCATCCGCCAAGGAATTATGGCTGAAGTTAGAAAAGATGTATCAAATCAAAAGTGAAGACACATAAGACATTCCTATCAAGGATGAAGATGAAGACTTAGCCATCAATAAAGGTAAGGACTCTCCAGAATATTTCGATTTCAATAATAGTGATATTGAATCCTCCCCTGCAAGTAAAGAAGAAGACTCAAATACAATAAAAGAATGTTATGTTAGCATTTATCCCATGGAAGAAGTAGAAGAATAACTATCAAAGGCCAAAAAAAAGGTTGATTGGAGTCTCTGTGAATACTGCTATGACCATAATGATTCAAACTATAGCTATCCTCATGACTACATTAAAGAATTTCTTTAAAAGAGTCAAAAGAATATCTTGGAAATAAAGGAAATGCTCAAGGACAATGAAAAGATAATATATGAGCAAGATAATCAGTTAGAAAAAAAAAAAGACCAGATTGAGAAGCTAAAGAAAGAAATTAGTCAAGTAAAATAAAATAAGAAGGAAGATGATGAGCTTAGCAATCAAAGGCATATCCTGGAAATAAAAGAAAATCTCAAAGACAATGAAGAAATTATATCTAAGTAAAAGATTCGGTTAGAAAACAAAGAAGAAGAGATCAAAAGATTGAAAACAAAAGTTGTTGATCTAGCAAAAGAAAAGGAAGAGGAGATCGAGAGACTGAAAAAGGAAATCAGTCAAGCAAAAGAAGAAAAGAAGGAAGATGATGAACCAATAAAAATCCTTGCAGATCTAAAAGAACTAAGGGAAAGCTATGTANATCTTAAAATCCAACTTGAAGAAGCCAAAAGGAGAGAGGAGGTAGTGAGGAACCAGTTGGAGAAAAAGGAAGAATCTCGTCATGAGCTAGAAGTAGAAGTTGTGAATCTTAGAAAGAAGGTTGAGAAGTCAAACACCCAAATCAAGTTCTTGAACATCTCCATGACCCTAGATGAGATATTGGATAGTCAAAGATCACCAAATGACAAATACGGTCTTGGATGCAACAAGGAAGAAATCGGTACTCCTAAGAAACTTGATGCAGGTCCTTCATTTGTAAAAGGTGAAAATGGGTCTGACACAGTTCCTTCATTTGTAAAGGATGAAGACAAGCCTGACACATCTCCTTCATTTGTAAAGGATGAAGACAGGCCTAACACAGCTCCTTTATTTGTAAAAAGTGAAAGCAGGTACGACTCGGGTTATTCATGTTCAAAGAGTAAAAGCAACACTACAAAATTTAAAAGATCAGATCAAGGAAGACATCCAGAAGCTACTCATACACCTCAAAGCAAGTTTAGAAGAGAGACACCTTCATGGATGAATCAAAGAAGGTATGAGAGTGTTTTCAATGGTTGTTGTTTTTCTTGTAATGAATATGGTCATAAAGCCTTGGATTGTAGGCATCATGGAAGAAAACAATTTGGTAGGTTCAACAACAGTATAAGATGTTGGAACTACAATCATGTTGGACATATTGTTGCACATTGTTACATTATGAGATGCTATAGTTGTGGCGGATATGGCCACAAAACCTATAACTGTTGGAACTCAAGAAAACAATCAATGAGAAATGCTTCATACAGTACGAAAAAAGGAGTAAATGGAACATGGAATAAAAATGAAGTTGCAGTAATAGAAGATCAGAGAAAAAAGTTCAAGAAACCAGGACACTCACAGATGTGGAGCAAAGACTGAAAAAGTGAATAGGAGTGAAGTTAATTGCTGCAAAAGGAATTGCAGTCATGTGACAAGCATTATATAAACTTTCTCAAACAACTTTAGAGCAATGTACACTAAAGAAGCATCTTGGATAAAGATGGATACATCTGGTTAGAGATCAATGAGAATCAATGGGCATATCCAAGAGTTGTTTGAATAAGATGAGCTACACTTGCACAGTATTTCAGTAGGACAACGACATCCACAGAAGAAACATTTTGATGTACAAAATGAGGTACATGACATCCTGTAGAGATAACAAGAGGAGAAACCCTGTCAGAAAAAGATACCCTTTTAGAAACAAAGGGGGAGAATAGTTAGTAAAAAATCAAGGGAAGTTTTGGTTACTAAATAAGAAAGTAATTTGATTAAGTTTTGAAAAGACTCGGTCACTACAAAAATTGGTATCAAGAAGCAGAGAGAGAGCATATTGACAGGGGGAGTCATTCAGTTATGGAAGACATAACATAATTGCAAGAAGTGTTACCCAAGTTTATATTCTAGTCAGTAACATACAGAGCTTTACCACAGGAGGAAAAACCCTTTTCCTTTGATGTCAAAGGGGGAGAGAAACTTCATAAAAGGAAAACTTCATTAGAGAAAATCATCATCACAGGGAGAGTTTTGTATATGAAGTTAGGGGGTTTCCCTCAATGACAAAGGGGGTGATTGTTGGACATATTGTCATTGATGTCAACATTCGATGTGATGATCTGTTGATAATGATGAATTACCACAAATGAGATTGTCATTGATGTCAATAGTATATCAGTTAGCAGAAGATGTGAAACAGTATACAGAGATCGAAAGCATAAGCTCAGAAGGAGGAGCAAACAGTATGAAGATCAAAATCTCAGAAGGGAAAACATAGTACATTAGAAAATATAGAGATAGGCTGAAGCAATTTGTGATTATTTTTTATCATGATAGGATCAACAATGTTCCTATGATAAAAGCTCAGGAGGGTTAGCGAATGAAGATCAAATCTCAGAAGAGATGGCGCAATGAATTTTAGAAGAAACGTTGGACGACCAGTCAAACAGTATATAATGACTGATGTCAAAAAGAGATTAAAGCTCAGGAGAGTTAACGAATGAAGATCAAAATATCAGAAGAGATGGTGCGATAAAACTCATATCAAATCAAGACCATTGGATTGGCAATCCAGATCAACAATAGGGATGAATTGTGGGGAGCGAAAGCAGAATTAAACTACTCGCCAGTTACAATCCTGCAATCTATCTATATCGTCAGATCGCATAGCTTCAAATATCTATAACTATGGTTGATCTAACAAACAATGAGTCTAAGTCATATTAATTCATGACCGTCAGATGCGCAATCGCCAGATCAACGGCATGGATGAATTGTGGAGATTGAAAGGAGAATTAAATATTGCACTAGTTCCAATAATGCAATTAGTCAGGACCATCTGATCTTATATATTCAAAGATCGACGATTGTGGTTGACTCACCAACAGTGCACAACTTCCAATTATGGAGTTTGGGTGACGAGTTAAATCACTCGCCAGTTTTGGTTCCGTAATCATCCTTGATCATGGATATGCTTCAAGAATCTTCACAACCGTTGGATCACTTTTGAGTGGAAGGATAGGATAAGCGGGGGAAAATGATTGAGAATTCGATTATGTGAATTCTTGTCAGTCGTCGGATCACTTTCGAGTGGAAGGATAGGATAAGCTAGCAAAACCAAATCACAAGAAAGAACGAGCCATCTATCTAATATCCTGATCAATGAACAACATTTGTTTTGGGTATAAAGATGTGAGGAGGTTATGCTCCAAAAGGTTTGAGATTTAAAATTCCTGAAATGCAAATTTTTGTCAGCTGTCGGATCATTTGAAAGTGGAAGGATAGGATAAGATAGAAGAGTTTCATCGCTGACAGATCGAGCCGTCGATCTAAGTTCATGATTGACGAACAACATTTAGTTTGGATCTAAAGTTGTGAGGAGGTTACGCTCCGGAAAGTTTGAGATGTGAAATACATGAAGCCCGGAAATCCAAAATGAGTAAGGACCATCGGATTTGGAGGACATACGAGTACCATTGGATCAAGGTTGTTGGTCATAAGACCACATCAGCAAGGACATGTGGTAGACCACGTCAGCAAGGACATGTGGCAAAAGACCACGTCGGCAAAAGGGCATATGGCAGACCATGTTAGCAAGGATACATGGCAGACCATGTCAGTAGACCACATCGGCAAATACACATGGCATAATTAGATGATGACAAGCATCAAGAGGAAATTGGCTTATCCCATGTCAACAAGTGACGTAAGCAAGTTACGTCACTCTGAGAGAATTGCTTTGGGAGTTTCACCACCAATAAATATCAAAAGTCCCGAAGTCCTGAAGGACGAAGGTCTGAAGTCACTCTCAGTCGTCGATCTAAGATACACCGGGAGTTAGGACACTGTTAGATCTAGGAGAAGAACATGTGCCACATGAGGATCCATGTCAGCAAGACTACGTTAGCAAGGACACGTGGCACAATCAGACAATGACAAGTGTCAAGTTGATTCAACATTTTAGGTACGTGCAAATCACAAATCCGAGTGACATGTGGCAGCTACTAAGCTCATGACACATCATCAAGTGATGTAAGTAAGTGACATCACTCCATAGGAAAGAAGGGGTTTGAGATTTTAAATCTCTAAAGTCCGAAGACCCGGAGGAGATCTCGATCGTTGATCCAAAAGGGACACGCGTGAATGGATTGACAACTTTGGAAGATTGACGTATGGAGGAAAGAACAAGTTGAGATTTGAAATATCTAAAGTCCGAAGACCTGAAGGAGATCTCGACCGTTGATCTGAAAGGGACACGCATTAGTGGATTGACAGCTTCGGAAGATTGACATGCGGAGAAAAGAATGGGTTGAGATTTGAAATATCTAAAGTCAAGAGACCCGAAGGAGATCTCGACCGTCGATTTGATGTCAGGTTTACTCTCAACCGTTGATCAAAATGCAGTGGAAGGATAACATAATAATAATAGATGAAGTCACGGATTAAAAGGTGGTCGTCAATCTCATTGCTTGATTAAGTCCTGGCCGTTGGATTAAGCAATGAAGGATAGATGTAAGGATCGAATATGACCATTAATCTAGTTCTGCGATATAATGAGAACCATTCAATCTATTTGGAAAAATCTGCTTTGGGAGATTTGAAAGGTTTCAAGCCCAAAAGTTTCAAAGGGCGAAGTGTCGAAGTTATGACAGTCGTCCATTTAGGAGATTTAATTGTGGCCATTAAATTGATAAGTTCCCAGGCACTCGTCTCGCCTCACGTGAGGTCACCATCGTTGGTCATATGGTAAAGAGATTTAAAAGGGAGAATGTAATGTATCTCTTAAATTAATAAGCCCTTGGTTCTATTCCATTGATCATATGAACATGGTTTGAAGGAAGTGTCGATATATGTTATCACAGAGATGAAGGAAATCGATCCATGCCTGTGATCGATATGTGAAAGGAAATGGGATGCCAAGTGTAACGTTGAAGACCCAGATTGATGATCTTTGGTGGTCCCAAAAGTTATTGTAAATGAAAAAGTTAGTTATAACTTGTTGCACAAGTCGGCTCAATAACTTAAACAAGTCTTGAGCATAAACAAGTATAAATTACAACCATGATTGGTTCACTTGAAATGATTCTTGTGGATGAAGAGTGGCTTGTGAAGTGAATGTGGCAGATCTGGACCTGAGGTTCGTGCGAACATAAGAGAGATGTAGAAGTGAATAAGGTGCAAATATATCAGAGGAAAGATAAAGCAAAGAAGGTGTGAATTTCAGAGAGAAGATGAAATGTGGTGATAAGCATTTATGGTATACCTCTGATCATGAGATAGATTTGATTCTATAATGGATCACTACTACTACAGTTGAATGAACTCTAGTTGAATATACTGCATTATATCAACAAGTTAGGTCTTGCTTGAGAGTTGGTGCTCTCTTGAGAGTTGGTGCTCTCTTGAGAGTTGGTGCTCTCTGAGCAGTTGGTGCTCTCTGAGCAGTTGGTGCTCCTTAATTCAGCTGGTGCTGATACAGAATATTTTTTGCTTGGAAAATTCATACTACTATATTCATATCAATTATACAAAAGCTTACACAAATATATGGTGTCTCTTGTGTCCATTGTGATTATGATTTAAATGTTTTTAATCTGTTCAATTATGTTTTAACTACTAACTTGTAATAAGAAGAAAAGTTAAAAAAGTCCACACACTAATTCACCCCCCCCCCTTCTTAATGTGGGCGGTGTGTTCAACATAGCTTTTGTTACTATGGCTTGTTGAGCTCAAAAAATGGATTCTGAGGTCAGAAATCTGTCTAGCCGAGCTGCTATGCTTTTTTCTAGTCTTCTCTTATTAATCCAAGTGAAAGGGCCATTGTTGGTATGAATGTCTATGAGCCTATTTTTATTTATCCAATCTCGAAAGGAGTCGTTCTCTCCCTTCATGCATCTTCCTCCACCCTTTTTTTCCTAGAGGGTTGTGATCATTTTGAAGTCACCCCCTACGACCCAATTTTTCCCTCTCAAGGTGTTCCCCAGGTGGTTCAAGGCTTCTAGAAACTCTCTCTTGAGAGGGGGAAGTTGAGGGCCATTGGCATTCAATATGTAGCCGTGGGACTGAGATCCTATTCCCTTAAAGATCATAGTGAGGATTCTTAGGGAGAGGACAAATAGGCCTAATTTCCATTTCATTGGCTCACAGAGAATTGATATGCCTCTTGAAGCCTCGTTAGGATCTACTACTTCTACCTCGCAACCTTTTCATATATTTTTTTCGATCTTTCCCATTGTTTCTCTATCACACTTTGTTTCTTGAATCAAAACTATCTCTTCCTTCTCTTGAGTTATCCTTTTTTTCATCATTTTGTGTTTGGATGGGGCATTTAGACCATGCACATTCTAGGATATTAGTTTCATATCACTTTTGTTTGGGTTTGAATTACTTTTCTAGGAGGCCAACTACTTGTCCTGAATCCACAAGGTGGGCGTTGGTTTCTTCTATCACCTGGCTATATGGTTTTCTACCTCTTCTTTTTTCCTCATTGGATGATTTCTTGAGAATCTTTAGAGGTTTGGTTTTGACTCCAAAACCACCGAGGATATAGCTAGTATCCCTAGGCCTAAATCCATCCCCCTAGAATCTTGAGTCATATCCTATGAACATGGAAATTGAACTGGGTATTCATCCTTTATCTTCGGTTCTCCGGTATCTTTCTTTCAGAGCTTTGGTTGTTTTTCAATTTCTTCCATATCTATCTCATATCCAGTTGCTTCTTGGTTTGTTTTTCCTGGGTGTGCCTTTCCATTTCACTTTCTCCTGGTTCTAGATGTGTTTCCTTTTGGCTTGGTATTTCCTCTGCTTTTTTCCCTAAAACCTTTTGTGGATCTGAGATTGTAGGAGTATTCTTTGGTATGACTTGTTGCTTCTTCGGTTCTTCTTTGGTGTGGTCTTCACTCTCGAGGGAGATCTTCACTAGGAATTGGAATTTATTTTTATATGGACCTCCCTCCTTTACTATTTGGGTTCCCTATATTCTCCCTCCCCTGCACTTACCTTAGATTTTTGTAAAGCCTTCAACGAATGTATCCTTTGGCTGCTTAGTGTCAGGTTGTTTGATGTTCATCAGGAATTCATGATATAAGTGTCCATGAGCGTGGAATTTCCTACATATGAAGTGGATGTGTTCAGAGTCCACTATCTGAGTCCATTTGTTGTCCCGATAGGCTATTATTACTACATCCAGGAGGGCTCATGCTACATTCATATAGACGCAGATCCATGCATAGGAGGTGTATTTGGCCTCTTTTGTGATCTCTTGTATTTTGATGAAAGATCCCAAGGTATTCCCTATGCCTTCCAGAGTTTCCATCTCCCATAATTCTTGTAGTAAAGAGTAAATTCTAACCCAGACCGAGGTTGTTGTGAAGTCCTCGTTCTCTGGGGTGAACCTCTCTATCCAGTATTGAAGGTGGAGACCCGTTGAGTTAAAGAAATAAGGCCCTTCATCAAAAACCTTGTTTTTGTTTGTCGGGTTGGCAAGGATGGGTGTAAATAATCCTTTAGATCCTAGATTTAAATAAACTTGCCCTTTTATTTTCCATCTAGTACTCACCCACCCCATGAGGGATTTTTTGGATGGCCATATGCCCATGAATTTTCCTATTAAAGTGTGATCCTTCATGTTTTGAATATAGTTTCCAATATTAGGTGAGGTCACTTCAAACCTGGGATTTTTTTATGTGCATACCGTGGTTCTGTCAGATGCGGGGTTATGCAACTCCCCAGGCTTGTCCTTTCCCTCCTTACCTGTGCCCCCCATTTCAGTATCTTATGGTCGTTGTTGTGCTTTCCCCAACACTGTGTCCTTAAATGTCGGCTGACTTTGTTGGATTTTTTCTCGCGATTGCCTCGAGGAATCTATCGACCCTGGTGATCCCACCCCTTTCACCTCCATTTTCAAGCCTAAAATCCATGCTCAAACCCTAAACTTTAACCTACTTCATTGCTCTCACTCTTCATTGTTATCTGATGTTTCAATTCTATGAGTTTCAAGGGTAATTAAAAACAAGCATTACCTTCATTATAAATATCACTTTACATAAACAAATAAATTGTAATTACATGAAGCATTATCCTCAAAATTGTGTTCTTTTTGGCATTGGAAGCTACCTTCATATGTAAATGAGAGATGTGGTTAATTGTTGTGCTTATTGTCTTGCAATGTTTTGACTAGTTGTAGACTATTCTCTCTAGTCTTGCCTTTTCTTAATGTTTGCAAGTCTAGACATTCGAAACTATAGACTATTCTCATATTTATGACGTATTTTCTTTCTTATCATTTGTATTGCTAATCATTGATGTGAAGAAGGTCTCTCTAGGTGGCTTTTAGACTATCCTCTATTTTTCAAAGTTGCTTGAGGATTGTGCAAGCTCTACTTGGTGGACTATTTCCCTTGATGTTTGTATTTATCCTTTTGTTTCATGTCAATCATGTATTAAATAATCTTAGATATGACTAGATTAGTTGTTAGATATAACACTTTTCTAGAGGATTGTGCAAGCTCTACTTGGTGGACTATTTCCCTTGATGTTTGTTTTTATCCTTTTGTTTCATGTCAATCGGGGATTAAATAATCTTAGATATGATTAGATTAGTTGTTAGATATAACACTGTGCATTTTCATTTACATCTACATTTTATTTTTAGGAGAGAACGATCCATATGGGGTTTGAACTTTGTTCAGATAATTTTTGGCCCAAATATTACCTGCAATAAAGACATGCAAATTTATTTTAATGTCTCCTCTCCTTTTTTAATTTTTCATCTGCACCTATGAGGACCTTTTTGTGTGCCCCTAGTACACTATCCTTTAATCCCCTCAACCTTCCTATTGGTAATAGACAACCTTTCCCTTCAAATATCTTAAACATAATCCAATACGATACCAAGTTTAGTCACCTAACATCTCTTCAAGGATTTAACCCACAACTAAGTGTTCATCCAACAAACCCTCAATTTTAGTAGGCACCATGTAATCTTGTAGCAAACTCTCCTCCCTTGTAAGAAATTAGTGATACAAGAAATCATAATTTCCAATGATCTAGAGTTCCGATAATTTTTTCAAATATATGAATCTATTCAGAATGAGGAATTGTCCCTCAAATCATTGTTTCACCATACGCAAAACTTGGATTATGATGAAACTCTAATCATACCTAAAATTTAACACAACAGTATAGAGCAAAGAAAAAAAAAATTATATGTCAAATTTTGTTGATCATTATGTTTCTCAAAGTGTAATAATCATATATGACATGTATCATCTTCATGCACTAAATTATTCAACCTAATGAAAGAAAAAATGTTCCAATGAATGTGATTCAATGATCCATTGGCTGGCTCGACCTAAGAGTGTTATATAGATATTGAATCAACATTGCTTGGACAAGCAAATGATAGAGGAAGATGTAGATTAATGTTTTTTTTCTTTTATGAAAATAGTTTTTTTCAATGAATCTAAACATCTAAACAACGGTTAGGGAATTCATTGTTTGGTTGTGGGATCCATCCACTAAAAAATGTGTCAGAATTAAGAAAATAGCAAAGTTGAAATGGAATGCTAATCATTAGCTCTCATTTGATAATGAATAAAAAGAGAATTTAGCAAATTTATATGATATAATA
>ML791410.1:101855-140756 GCA_009831015.1 Picea engelmannii
AGGCAAGGGGGGTCTGAAATTTGTTGTGCGTCGTCGATCTGGGTGCGCAAATCTAGACCGCCCGGTCTTGATTGCTGCTTACCACGGGCGCATCATCGCCTGAAACTTTGGACAAGTGGGTTTTAACCCATTCTTTTGATATCTAAACCCCTTAGCAAGAAATATCGCTAACACTCCATGAGGTACAAGTTAGTATTATGGTGAGCATCATTTCAATATTTAATCCAATTAAGTATGTTGTATCTTATATTTCTCTAGATTTCATGATATATGCTTGGACATTATGCCTTTTTCCCTGCTTCACCTTGGTGGTTGACATTGTTCCCTAGTAAGTGGTTTTCCTTGGGGATGGGTTTGCTACTAGGAACTCCCTTAAAGATCCATCGTACTGTTATCGATCATACTTATCAATTTCCATCATTATTCCCCTCCATTTTCTTGTCTCTTGGGATTTTAGGGTGTATTGACCCAAGAAGGGGTTATCCCTCATTCTATGGGAAGAAGGGGCTAAAGGCCTAGAGGGGTTGATGTTGGGTAAAATATAAAATCATTTTATAAACCTTCAAGATGTTTCTCCCAAGGATCACCCAAGAAAGCAGTGAAATGTTTATCTTTGATTAAAGGGGACCCACAATATAATAAAGAATTCTTAAACGGTTAGTTGAACGATAGGAGGTCTCATCACAAGCCGACCTATCACATCCATGAGTATCTAGTGGTATGACATTGTCATCATCTGGTCACTAAACCAGGGTAATGGCTCTCAGTTGCATGGATGAGAGAAAGGGTGTCTCATCACGAGCTAGCCTTCTCATTTCCACTAGGTGTTTGTGGGTGACATTGCCATCATCTGGTCACCATGCCAGGGTGGTGACCTTCAATCTCTCCTTATGCTATGTTGAAAGAAAATACAAATAAATAAAGATAAAACGAAATTGATGGGCTTGGAAAAAGTGCATTGCGGATGAAGGTACCACACACCCTCTACAAAGGCACCCATGAATGAGACACTACGACCCCTTGTATGTCATGAGCCCTATTCCCATTGAGTCTTGACCCCAACCACTTCATCCACTTTACATTGATTAGAGAGGGATCTCTTGGAAACTCTCCTTAATCTAGAGAAAGATCTACCCAATAGGACACCTCATCAACGATTCCATACTCAAGCTTGACAAGTCCCATGGCATCTTTGAGTAGTTAATTGTTTGATATAGTGATCTTTGATGCACATGCTTAGATGGCTTATTTATTGATTGGATTCACTTATCATGGTGTTATGAGTTGAGATCCTTGGAGGGCGTGCTCATTTGTCTTTGAAGGACCTAGTTGGTGGATAGTTTTGGGGGAACAAGCCTAGCTTGGGCTTCCATGGGGCTACAAGCCCACAAGTTGGATGTCATGGGCCCACATGCTGGATAAGTGAGATCATACTTGGAAGTCCTTGATGATGACTTGGAAGACATAGCCTAGCCCTCACTTTCCAAACGATTTTCCCAGGAGGGGGAAAACATCCTATGTTTTAGCTTGACATCTTGCTTGGGGGGCTCGGGCATGGTGGTGAGGTGCCACTCATTTGACGCATGGAAATTTTGAGGAGAATAGGGTCTTCACCATGATGAGAGTGTTTAGATTCTTTACATGTGGCCTTTGGATGCTTGCCCATGCTTCTCCAACACCAACAACTTCTTCAAAGTGGAAAAACATCCCCTAAAGGGAAGACGTCCTTCTAAAATTAGGGTTTTCTTATGTGCAAAAGTGAATTTTAAATGAATTACTTTGTAAAGGGGGGAAGATTAAGGATGTTGACCCCTAATCTTGTGTTTTACCCCTTAATTTGTGGACAAGTCACCTTGGTGACATTTGTATAAATAAGAGATTGTAAGATCTCATTTGAACATAACTCTCCCTCATTGTAAGACATATTGGTCTAAAATTTTCTCTATCATTGGGAAGATTGTATCTTTTAGCTCGTGTTTATGGTTATCTCTTAATGTTATGGTTGATGGGAGTAATGCGCTAGCCTTGGAAGGATTATCTCTTGCTATTGTGGTGGATCATCTTGGCATTTTCCTTGAATTGGTATGGTTTTTACTCTCTTGCTATCATTTGTTTCAAGCCAAGGTTATTGTGCTAGGAACTAGGTGGGAAGTATAAGGGCATACAACCCCACCATAGTCTTCATCACTTTATGCTTCATTTTATTTCTTTAACAAGGGTTTGTTAAGAGAAGTATAAGGGCATACGCCCTCTTATCTTAAACCCTAGCTAGAGAAACTTGCCTTGGGAAGTAAAAGGGCTTACACCCCCAAGGAGGTAGCTTCTCTAGATTTTTCTTTTCATGACCCCATTAACCCAATAGTAAAGGGAAACATGATTTTCAGTCATTTATTATTGCATTTGAGAAATAAAATATTGCATTGGGAAACATGATTTTCAATCATTTTTGCTTCTTGCAAAGTGGATTGTATTCATTGTGCCTTGGGAACCTCACAACCACTAGGGTGTCCCCATCAAGGGGATACTTATTTCTTCTGTTATAAAATTGCATTTTCAGCCATTAGGGCTGCAAAAACCCTAACTCATTTGCTTGAATAACTCTCTTATCAACCATTGCATTTTGCTCAAAGTTTGCAAACTTACTCTCCTTGGTCCAGTGCACTTTTTGGCAAAGTTTGAATGGATTTCAGTGGTTGATTTTCTTGTTGTAATACATTGAATTTTATAGCCATAAGGCTGATATAATTTTCTGCAAACAAGTGTTTACAACAGCCTTATCTTTTTGTGCTAGAATATTGGCTTTTCATATTGAGTTTAGCTAGTCATTTACTAGTCTTTCTCTTGTACTTTCTACTTGATCTCTAGCATTTATTGAGCAACTTATAGTACCATTTATTTGTTGATATATACTATTATCTATTGCTTCAAATTAGGGACAGAAATCTTAACTTGTTGATCCAACTAACATACATCATTGCAAAGTGGTTTTTCCTGTGTCTCGGGTAGGTATTTCACCATTTACAAGTTACTCAACATACTTGGAAACCCTTGGACCTTCCCAAGACTTCATTCCACACATTTCACTCCACTTAGAATTGACCTCTAGGGTATCCACTTCCATTTCCCTCCATCTCCATCTCAAACCACCTAGGGTCGTGGGGATCGCCTCCCTAGAGTGACCTAGTCACCCTTGAAGTGTGGGACCTACATCGAGGAGACATTGGGTGTAGGATTCCCAAGTTGTAGCATTTTCTTTGTGGTTGGGTTGGGCTTTTCCCAGCCTACAACTTGCACTATAAAAGGGCTCATTCCTAATTCATTCATTGAACTCTTGGAGAGATGGTGAGTGTATACTCTAAAACATTGTTTGCCCCATTTACCCTCCATAGATAAGGGAGACTCTCTTATGTATAATGTTTCTTATTAATCAATGTAATGGATCTGGATTCATGCATCATATGTGTTTCTCTTACCCTTATTTTGTTGGTTATTGTTAGATCATATTTTTTCAATGAGATGTAATGGATATTCTTCATTACTGTCATGTTGGCCTTTCCTTACCAACAACTCATTTTAAGGACATGACTTTTGGATTTGATATCAAAATTGAGTGATTAATATCTCATTGGAAAGCGTGGATCAAGGAGAGAAAGATCTATAAGGGGTTTAAATTTTGGCCCAAATATGACTTGCAACAAATGCATGCAAATTATTTGGAAAGTCTCATCTCCTTTTTAATTTTTCCTCTCCACCTATATGGACTCTTTGTGCCCCTAGTTCCATGTCCTTTAATCCCTAAACCCTCTTATTGGTCTTAGATAACCTTTCCCTTCAAAAACCTTAAACATAACCCAATATAATACCAACTTTAGTCCCCTATCAACTTTAAGGTTTTAACCCATAACCAAGTGTTCATTCAACAGAAATTCAAGAACATGCACATTCATCCAACATTAACAAGTGAACATAATGAAATTATCATAAACTTAAAACCCATAAAACTAAAGACTATCATGTCCTTAAAAAAAATAGATTCTAAACAAGAAAAACTTGAAACCAAGAAGACAACTGAGAAAAAGGGACCCCCCCTTGAACATTAATTAGATCCTTGAAAACCACATAAACCTCCTAAAATGAAGGCCCTTAGTAGTTCATCCACATGCCTTTATCCCATGAAAGGAATGGCTCTTGTGCATGTAATATCCATGACCATGATTTCCATTTATTATTACATACTAGAACTCATTGACTTATACAATATTCTTTATATTTGATGGGACAACTTCCTCCTTGAGAAGTAACCTCCATTTGAACCTCTAAGTCTTATTAGCATCAATGGCCCTTTCCTTCTTACCTAGTTAGAGCTATCTCCAAGAGCCTGATAGAGGGTCCCATGGTTCATCTTATTCCTTTTCCTCATCCTAGAACCTATTGAATGCATTTTCAACCTGTCTCAAGCCCCTATGTGAGACCTTATTTTGTCATGCATGCATTCTCTTCCCATAATTTATGAATGTCTCTTATAGATTCCATGCATTCCTATTCTGATTAAAGGGATTTGTTTATTAAGTCCAAATTTGATGTAATATCCCTTTCCAATGAGTCTTCTACATGAATTGACGAAATGATCTACGTAATTCCCGTGGGGCACAGTTAGGAAATTAAAAAGGGAATTAATTAAAAAAATAAAGATGGCATTGAGTAAAGTGGGAAAAGGTGCCTAAGTGACTATGGGGAATGTGAAGAGTTACTTAAATTGATTAAAAGGTAAAAGGGTCCCAAAAGAGTCAACGAATGAATAAAGGGGGGAAAAGAGGGTGCCCTCTATCATTCTCGCATTAGTATTTTCTGATTTCTTATTGAGATAGCTCATTGTGGTTTTGGAACTCTTGGGACGGAAACCCTAGGAGTGTTTTATGGGATTGGCTTCAGTGTTGAGACAAATTCACCTTAGTTAGTCAAATTGGGGAAGATATCATACAGATTTCTTCATGGTGCTTCAGTGTATCTAAGTGTTCCTCCATTTTGGCAGCTAAGTTTCTATTTGTAGTTGAGTTCAATTGTCGGTGGCTGAGTTCCTTCTTGAAGAATTTGATTTGGAACCTTGTGGAGGTTGAGTTTCCTTGAGACTTCAATTTTGTGGATGGTGGGTATCATTCTTTGTGACTGGAGATTGAATTCCTTGGAAGGACAAACTGGTGTCTATGGAAGGAGAATTTCTAAAGGTATAGGGATAAGTTTGGTTCATTTGTTGTTGTAGAGACCAAGCTCTCTTACCCAGACCAAATATTCTTACTGTTGGGTCATATACTCAACCAAAGACAACTTATTTCATTGTTGAGTGGGAACATATCATAACTTGACGTATTCTTCAGGGTGTGGGTTCGAGTCTTTCTCTTGTGGATGCATTGGGAGTGTGGGTCGATATTTTAACCTATGGAGGTGACTCTTCTTTATTTGGGTGCATTATTCTTGCATCTGAGACAACACCTGTGGTGGATTTCAACTTGCAGGGAATGTGAGCATTGTGGTAGCTATCTACAAACCAGTCACTTCATTCATGTAATGAATGTCTACATAAAATAACAATATGTTCTTTATCAGTTATCTGTTGTCTATTTGTTTATTATTATCTAGGTAATGACTGCTGCAAAAATTTAATACTACGATAGCCTTGAGTTTCATGTATTGGTGTTTAAGAGTAAACCATAATAGAACTGGTTATTGTATTTTCTGTTTTCTATCTTGTACTATGGATGCCAAATAAATTTACAGGGGAAGCAATAATGTTTTTTAACCTTAACAAGTTGCAAATATTCAAGAAATTTAAACAACAAAGTGTTTGAAAGAATATCCACACAATAACTGAGGTAAAATTCAAAAACATTATCAAGGGACATTACAGTTGTATCAGAGCAGTGTATCCTCCCAGCCTGAGGGGGTTTGTTGTTCATGAGCAACAAGAAATCTTCATGGGGGATAATAATGAGGATAGAGCTATACAAATACTATAAGGCTTAGCTACGAGGCAACAACAATTAGCACAACTATTGGCACAATTGATTGCTAGTAACCAGAAAAATCAGAACCATGGGAGTAATAATGGTGTAGGAGGTTCCAATGTGAAAAATGGGAACAATGGTGAGGGTATCCATCCTGAGATTCCTGCACCTAACCACACTAGGATTTTTGTTCATGTGGGTGCTAGGAGCAATAGCAGGACAATCCCTAGACCCCTTATGCCTCAGTTCTTGGGAAACCAACAAATGAAGAATCAAGGGAAGCAAGTTCCAGGTGATACTTTTCAAGACTAATTGAGAGAGTATCAAGCTCTAGGTGATGAGTTTCAGGCATCCATGTCACTACAGGACTTTTTCATGATCAAATACAGGAATAGACCAAGGGATCACAACATGGGGAAATAGAACATGGATCTCACACAAAATTTGGGAAAGATATTCATTCCTTCCTTCGATGGGTCTATCAAGAGAACATCTAGAGAATGGGTACATAAGATATATACATACTTCCATCCCAATCCTATAATAGAGGCCAAAGCAATTAATTTCTCTACTCTGCACCTTGATGGAGAAGCCCACGAGTGGTGGTACCATAGGTTGGTCACTCTAGAAAATGATGCTATCACCTCTTATTTGGAATTCACTCAGAAGTTAATGGAGAGGTTTGATAAGAAGGAACCTGAGCAACATTTCAGGGAGTTGGCACAGATCAAGCAGGAGGGAACATCGGATGCCTACATCATATATTTTCAGAGGCTTGCAGTCACCATGATAGATATCTCTGATCTGATATTAGTGATGTTATTTATTGAGGGTCTATATGAACCACTTCGTATTTGGGTGAAGGATTTCAAACCAAAGACATTACAGGATGTTATCATCAAGACACGAGACATGGAGGGTTTAGTCCCAAAGACAAAGACCTTCTCCAAACCACTCATTCCATAGAAGGAAAAGATAAGAAACCTTCAATGAAAGTAGGGACAAACAAGGAGAGGTTAGATGAGGTGACTTGAAATGAGTTGAGAAAAAATAATCTATAATTCAACTGCAAAGAACCTTGGGCACCAGGCCATAGATGCATGGGAAAAGGAAAGGTTCACTACATCGATGTGTATTTAGATTTTAATGAGGAAGAAGAGGTTGCACCAGAGTAGGGAAATGAGCAGGGGAAATCTATTGAGGAGAATCCTTAGGAGGAGGCAAAGGAGGTGGTTATCGCCACTTTATTGGGAACACATAGATTCCACACCTTTAGAGTCATAGGGGTACTACAAGAAAAGGGGATCAAAACTTTGATTGATGGTGGGAAAACCCACAATTTCATTGATGCATCTTGGATATCCATGATATGTATGGCTACTGAGGACTTTGAGGGGTTCAGTGTAGTAGTGGTTGATGGGTATAATGTGTCATGCACGAAGAATATTTCCAATTTGGTCATGACATTGGGAAACTACACCTTGATTGATGACTGCTATGTCGTCGATTTGGCAGAATCCAATATATTTTTGGGAGTTCATTGGCTTCAAACATTAGGGGACATCATTTCAAATTATAAAGTGATGATAATTAAATTCTTCACACTGGGAGGTAAACAGGTTGTTCTGAGAGGCATGCCAAATAATACCCCTACGGTTGTGTCAAATAAAAGGATGGAGGCCATTTTTAGACAAGGAGATATAGAAAATGTAGTTGAGTGTTTTATCACACAATAGGTAGATGCATAGGGATGACAACACCATCATGCAGATATTCATGAATTGTTGAGCAGACATGACAATGTATTTGGATAGATACCTCCAGGAAGACCACTAGACAGAGGCTTTGAGCACACGATAGAGTTGGAGGAGGGAGCCAAACTGGTCATAACCACCCCTTACAGACACCCCAAGAAATTCAAGTATGAAATATAAAAATCCATCAAGGAGTTGCTTGAGATGGGGCATATCAAACCCAGTTCCAGTCCTTTTGCTTCTTTGGTGGTTTTGGTTAAGAAGAAGGATGGAACTCTAAGGATGGGTATTGACTACATGGCCCTGAACAAAATTATCAGGTACCATATACCAAGGATCGACAAGCTTCTAGATGAGCTACACGGAGAAGTATACTTTTCAAAGATTGATCTTCGATCTGATTAACATCAAATCGGGGTCAAGGAAGAAGACACTCACAAAATCTCTTTCAGCTGCCATTATGGGAACTATGATTTCTTGGTTATGCCATTTGGGATAACCAATGAACCTGCTACATTTCAGTCATGCGTGAATCACTTATTTAGAAACCATTTGTGGAAGATTTTACTAGTTTTTTTTTATGATCTGTTGATATATAGCAAAACATGGGAGGAACATTTAGGGCACTTAGAGGAGGTTTTGAGCATCATGTAAGAGTATTCATTGTATGCAAAAGAGTCCAAGTGTGAATTTGGCATGATAGAGGTTATATACTTGGGACATGTGATCAGTGCACAAGGAAAAGATACAATTTATATTGGATTAGCCACAACCCAATAATATCACACATCTGCGTGGTTTATTTGGGATTTGCAATTATTATAACTGGTTTGTGAAAGGGTTTTCACAGTTGGCCGCACCGATCACAATCCTCACAAAGAAAGGAGCATTCAGATGAACTGAAGAGGCTCAAAAGGAATTTGATCACATGAAGGAAGTGATGAGAACATGCCCAGTTTTAGCACTTCCTAACTTAACTCAGTCCTTCGTGCTTGAGTGCGATGCATCAGGTGAAGGGATAGGAGTCGTTTTGATGTAGTAGATGCATATGATTTCATATTAGAGCAGGAAACTCTCAAAGAGGGAGAAACTTTATTCCATCTATGAAAAATAGATGCTCTCCATCATGCATTCCTTAGCAAAGTTTCGACAATATTTGGTAGGTGGGAAATTCATGGTTAAAATAGACCATAACAACTTGAGGCACTTCATGGGGAAAACAGAATTGAATGAAAGAAAAAAAAGTGGGTTAGAAAATTGTAGGCCTATGACTTTGACATCGAATATGTCAAAGGGAAGAAAAATTAAGTAGTCAATGCTCTTTCCAGAAGGCCAAAGATCTATTCTCTCATAGAGATTTCAGCTGATTGGAAATCCCATCTAGTGGTGGAATATTCCAAGAACAAGTTTTCTTGTTAAGTGACGGACCAAAATATGCAAGACAACAATTATAAGGTGGTAGATGACATCATCTACTACAAGGACCATATATATCTAGTTTTGGAGTCTACACTAAAGGAAAATATCATGAGGGCAATGCATAATACACCATTGGCAGGACACCCGGGGTATTTCAAAACCTACAGGAAAATCAGGGAGAGGTTCACTTAGAAGGGCCTCAAAGATTATGTGTTGAAGCATGTGAGAGAGAGTGTGACTTGTCAGTAGAACAAGTCAGATCAGACCGATCCTGCATGATTATTACAGATGTTTCCCATTCCATAGCAGAAATGGGAGAGTATATCCATGGACTTTATCACAAGGCTACCAAAGGTCTAGGGTAGATATTGTATCTATATCATGGTCAATCGATTGAACAAATTTATACACTTCTTTTCCATATCCTGAGAGTATAGGGCAACACAAGTAGCAGAGAAATTCTTCATAGAGGTATTTGGACTTCATGGGCTACCAAAATATATTGTTAGTAACAGGAACAACAAGTTCTTCAATGCTTTTTGGCAGGAGTTGTTCAGATTGGTTGACACAAAGTTGACCCCCAACACCAGTTATCACCCTCAAACAGATGGCCAAATGAATATTGTGAATAAATGGCTTGAAGGATATTTATTTAACTATGTGTTAGAGTAGCATAAAGCATGGGTTAAGTGGTTTCATCTAGGAGAACATTGCTATAACACCACTCATCACATGTCAATTGACATTACACCATTTAGAGCATTATATGGGTACAATGCTCCTTCATTTGTTGACTTGGAATTTGGGGACAATAGGGCTCCCAAAGCCAAGGATTGGATCCAAGAGAGCTAGGACACACTCAAGGCTCTCAAGGACAACTTACAGACAACCAAAAATTAGCAAAAGCTATATGCAGACAGGAACAGGGTTGAGCACACTTTCAAGGTGGGAGACTTGGTTTTCTTGAGGCTACAACCATACAAACAATATTCATTGAATAAAAGTGGAGCAGAAAATCTTAATCCATGTTTCTATGGGCCTTACAGGGTGGTTCGGAGAGTTGGAGAATTGGCTTATGAACTGGAGTTGCCAGAGGGAAGCAAAATCCATAATGTGTTTCACGTCTCATGTCTCAAAAAATCATTGGGACAATAAGTCACCACTTTGGCAGAGCTAATTTCATTAGATGAGGAGGGGCAGTTAGTATTGGTCCCTAAGGAGGTATTGGAGTTCAGAGAGAGGAAACTCTGCAACAGGGTGATTCGAGAATACCTCATCAAATGGAAGTACCAACAGAGGATGTCGCGTGGGAGGGTGATCAGATCTTACAACATCCAAATTTGAAGTTGCTTGAGGACAAGCAATATCGGGAAGGGAAGACTATAATGTCCCTTTCCAAATGAGTCTTCTAGATGAATTGAGGAAATGGCCTAAGTAATTCCCATGGGCCATAGTCAGGAAATTAAAAAGGGAATTAATTAAAAAATTATAGATGATAATGATCAAAGTGGGAAAAGGCACCTAAGTGACTATGGGGAATGTGAAGAGTCACTTAAATTGATTAAAAGGTAAAAGGGTTGCAAAAGAGTCAATGAATGAATAAAAGGGGAAAAATAGGGCACCCTATCTCATTCTTGCATTAGTATTTTTTGATTTCTCATTGAGAGAGCTCATTGTGGTTTTGGAACTCTTTGGATAGAAACCCTAAGAGTATTTTTTGGGATTGGCTTTGGTGGTGAGACAAATCCACCCTAGTTAGTCAAATTATGGAAGAGATCATATAGATTTATTCATGGTGCTTTAGTGTATCTAAGTATTCCTCTGTTTTTCCAGCTAAGTTTTGATTTGCAGCTGAGTTCAATTGTCGTCAGCTAAGTTCTTTCTTGAAGAATTCGATTTGGAACCTTGTGGAGGTCGAGCTGCCTTGAGACTTCATTTTTTTGGATGGTGGGAAGCATTCTTTGTGACTGGAGATCAATTTCCCTAGAAGGACGAACTGGTGTCTATGGAAGGCGAATTTCTGAAGGTATGGAGCTGAGTTTGGGTCATTTGTTGTTGTAGAGACTAAGATCTCTTACCTAGACCAAATATTCTTACTGTTGGGTCATATACTCAACCAAAGACAGCGTATTTCCTTGCTAAGTGGGCACATATCAGAACTCGATGTATTATTCAGAGTCTATTTCTTGTGGATGCATTGGGAGTGTGGGTCAATATTTTAACTGGTGGAGGTGACTCTTCTTTATTTGGGTGCATTCTTCTTGCAGTTGAGACAACACCTGTGGTGGATTTTGACTTGTAGGGAATGTGAGCATTGTGGCAGCTATCTATAAACCATTCACTTCATTCATGTAATGACTGTCTACAAAAAATAACAACGGGTTCTTTATCAGATATCTAGTGTCTATTTGTTGATTATTCTCTAGGTAATGATTGCTGCAAAAATTTAATACTACGATAGCCTTGAGTTTCATGTATTGGTGTTTAAAATAAACCATAATAGAACTAGTTATTTTTTTTTGGTTTTCTATCTTGTACTGTGGATTCCAAATACATTTAAAGGGGGAAGCTGTAAATTGCTTTAACCTTTTTGCAAGTTGAAAATATTCAAGTAATTTAAATAGCAAGGGGTTTGATGGAATATCCACACAATAATTGAGGTAAAATTCAAAAACATTATCAAGGGACATTACATTTGAACACTTCCCTAAGATCTCATCGGTTCAAGTTCGTAATAATATGCAATCATCACAAGACCCCTATGTAATATAATAATGACATAGAGGGAATGACATGGGGCATGCTTCTAGTTTTATGAATAGTGGTAGGGAGACTTTGGGCAAAGTATGCTATTGTAATATGATTGTATCAAGTATGGACATATGAAATTGTAAATTATGCTTTAGAAGTAACTGTTATAACCTCAAATTTTCTCTCCTCAATGCTACCAATAATAAGTAGTACAACTGCCAAATGTTGACATACAGGTACCTTGAGAGATGATTATTCTCTTCATATGAATCATATGTGCCCTACCTCAAAAAAACATGTATGCCACTATGTCACTATGTCTCTCCTCGTGTGAATCATGTTTTTTTTTTGTTAGTTAATTGTTTCCTACTAGTTTATTACATATGAAATATGTTTTCAAATCTCTACTCCATTTTTTAACATTAGGTATCAAATACAAGAGTTTTAATCTTGGTAGATCATAGAGATGACATTCCTAGTTCACATAATTAGTAAATGGATACAAGTTAGTCCTACATAAGCATGTGTGAACAATGATAATTTTTTTATTTTCTATTTGTGGATGCATGCAACATGGGTATAGTTGGATATGCATTTAATCAACTTGGAGAATGTTTTGACCAGTTTTGTAGGTGGAGTTACATGGGTGTTGGCGGTTTGTCCCTGTTATCCCCCATGCTAGGGATAACTAAGGAGATGATGTCTTGAGTCCCTCGGGTTGCAGAAATGGAGTACCGAGAGGTATATGAGAAGACATAGGCCCCTTATCTTACCACACATCACCATTTGATCGATGGCAGCAACGTCCACCACACTAGCTTGGCTCACAAAGGACAATAAGTCTTTCTCCATGAGGTAATAAGTTCGGTGTTGTGGTAAGTTTCATTCTAATAATGAATCATTTGAACATGTTTCAAAGGTTCCTTTCCTGATTTTGAAAATGTTTGCTTGGAAATTATGTCATTTTCCTGATTTCACCTTGGTGGTTGACATGTTTCCCTAGTAAGTGGTCACCCTCGGGAAAAGGGTTTCTACTAGGTGGTCTCCTTGAAAGGTAATTTTACCACTCCCACACATACTTGTCACTTTCCATACTTCTTCCCTTTCGTTTCCTCATCTTTTGGGTTTTTGGGCATATTGACCCAAGAAGGGCTTGTACCTCATTTCATGGGAAGAAGGGGCTAAAGGCCTGGAGGTAGATTGTAGTTTCTATAAAAGAATAAGAAATGCATGCTAAAAAAAAAGTGAACACAACAAATAAGGACCATCAAAATCCGGTCCAACTTGATCTCTACCTACTCAGTGCCCACCCTGATCCCAAATTACAATTGCTAAAGCTTGAAACCTTGTAAAGAGGACTAGAAAATTACAACTAAATGAAAGCAAGGATTGGAGAGATGGATAAAGGGGGGTCTGGGAAAAATAGCACCTAAATAGTTGGTAACTCAAGAGAAAGGACACCCTCTATAGAGGCACCCATAAATGAGACAATATGAGCCTTTGTATGTCAAGAAACCCCATGCCCAAAAGTCACACCCCCATCCACCTCATACTCTTTACAAGACTTAGAGAGGGTCCTCTTGGAAAAAACTCCTTGACTTGGGAATGATCTACAAAATAGGTCACCATGAAAACCCTCTCATACTTAAATTTGGCAAGTTGTATAAGGTCTTTAAGAATTTTTTTATTTTGAAAAGGGGGGATTTGATGCACATGTTTGGGTGATTCTTTTGTTGTATATGGATTACTTGGCATAATACTTGTGACTTGTGGACCCTTGGAGGATGAATTTGTTTGTCTTTGAGGGACCTTTCCAGGTGAAAGTATTTTCATGGAGGCACAAAGTTACTTGAACCTTCATAGGGGCATGAAGCCCACAGGTTGGATGATGCACCCCTCTCTTATTGGACACATGGAAGGATGAAAATTTCCTTTGGAGGCACTTGGAGACCATGAGATGATCATATTCCAGCCCCTTGCACCCCAATGTTGGCCTTTGGAGGCCTAAGGCATCATCTTCTAGGCTCTAGATGTCACATGGGCTTAGGGTTTTTGATGGGGGTTCTCATGGTTTATGGTGATATGACATGGTTTGATGGAGAGAGAGACACTTCCCATGCACTAGAGCACTTGGTGGTAGGGCACATGGCCTTTGGAGGCCCAACACCAAATATCTTCATGTCTCTCTTGGAGGTCTAACATCACCCTTTAGGGCATGACATCACCCATAAAAGTAGAAATTACTTTATGTATTTGTAATTTTAAGTTGTAAAGGATAGATAGTGAGCGTCGACCTCTCTAATTTGATGTTGAATTTTGGAGAAGTGGACAAATTGTTTTTTAGTGATATTGTATAAATAAAGGTAACTTTTATTTCATTTGGACATAACTCACTTGAGCATTACATACTCTTGGCTAAATTTTTTGCCCTACTTGGGAAAATCACTTTATCTCTCTCTTGTGTTATTTGGATGCTAGTACTTGTCTTTTGGTGAATAAAAAATAGGCACTATCTCTTGGATTCTTTATTCTTGGTATGTTGGTGGAATATTCTTGATAAGGAAGGGTTTCTTCACGCTTTTCTTGGAATTGGTAAGGAATTTATGCATTAATTTTGTTGTTCTCTTCTTGTTTCAAGCTAAATTTGTATAAACCTTTGGAGGAATATAAGGGAATACACCCTCCATCAAGATATACTTTGTTATCAATGAATAATCTACTTTGCAGAGGTTTCTACAAGGAGTAAAATAGGTTACACCCTTGTAGATTTACATTGCTATATTTTGTTTGCTCTAGGGTGTTGATAGTTTGGTTGTCATTGATGTCAACCCTTGAAGAAGCCCCGACGATGTGGTTTTGGTACCCGAAGGTGAATGAAAAATATGTACATGATGGACATAGTAAATATAGGAAATACACTCATACATGGATAGTAATCATCATGCCATTTCTGGCGATATGTGTAACTCCACGTAGTTCCTCACGGATAGGGAGATATGGCCTTGAGAAGTTTGTAATCCCCGAAGAAGTGGTCAAGAAGCCCCTAGTTAGTTACAAGTCTTTAAAGAAAGGATAAATTTGTTGTAACAAGAAAACCCTATAAGCCATAAATTAAGGAAAGGATTTACCTAGCACAAGTATAAATATACCTCAAGGATTCATTCACTAGTACACTCACACACTCATTCATTGATTATCTATCTTGTGAACTAGTGATATTTTGCTAAGGTTGTGATGGAATTTTTCTGAGGTAGAAAAAGAGGGTTGAAGGTGAAATTCTTGGGGTTTTAGAAAACCCTATTTTCTGAGGTATCCATGAGTTACAGGTCAGCAAGGCGTGGATGTACGTGGGCTGTAGTGGAGGAAAGTGCAGATATTCGTGGGCTGTAGAAGAGAAAGTCACGTATCTATGAAAATATTATGAAAGTTTCAGCAGGTGTTGATACCAGGTCCCTAAAGGTTTGAAGGGAGTCCACAAGTCAACATCTCAGAGATTTGGGTCAGCGACATAGGTATTGGTATGATTGTATACTTGTTTTGATGGTTATTTTTTGTCATGATATGGTGTATACTTGTGGCATACTTTGTATGGTTGGTTTGGTATTTGGATATGGTATATCATGGTTGCTTGGATGAGTGAGGAGCACTCTTATATCTGGTTCAACATATGACATGGTTCTTATAGTTCATATCTTTGAGTTGATTATACATGGTTGAGGCATATTCATGTTGTATGGTGGCATATGCATGAGAGACATGCATTGGTTCTTTGAGATACTTCATTGATGATATGGTACATATATGCATATGGTTGATGGTATAGTATATGGTACAGGTTACACATGGTTGATTCTCTAGTTCATGATTCACTATTCCTTATTGAGGTATCTTTGGTTCATGATTGATGCATGAGATAGTATGTATGTTGGTATATAGTTGATTCATGGTATGGTATAGGTGTTAGTTGATTCATGAGAAGATACAGGTTGATGATACAGTGACAATGACTGAGATAGTGGAACAATGGTAGTGATAGTAAAAGTGACAAAGACAGAGTAACAAAGATAGTGGCACAATGGTAGTGACAGTGGAAGTGACAGTGGCAAAGTTTGTAATAGTGATAGTTGGTCTACACTTATATTTCAGGGAGGTAGGATAGGGCAAGGATAGGTAGTTGTATCCACCTTCTTGTTTGAGCTGGAGAACTCAGGGGGTTGTATCCTCCTTCTAGTTGGAGCTAGAGAATTCAAGGAGTCATAGTTTCCTTCAAGTTGGAGCCTGCGAATAAGTGGTTGGAGCCTCCTTCCAGTTGTAGTTGGAGAATTAGGAATTTGGTGCTTCCAATGAATGTATTCTTTTGATATATAAGAAATTCATTCAGTGGTTTTCTCCCATTTGGGTTTCCATGTAAATTCTAGTGTACTAGGTATCTATTGTGATTTAATGTTGTTTATGCTTACACTATTGATGATTTATTGAATATTAATAATAAACTGATAAATATTGTTGGAGAATATACTATGGTTAAAAGTATTATAATTACTCATTACTAATTCACCCCCTCTCAGTAATCCAACAATTGGTATCAGAGCAGGTCCTTCAAGAAGCAGTCTAATCACTGGAAGGAGATCATGGATTATGCTAATATTGGGGTACCACAGTTTGATGGTGAGAACTATGCCTTCTGGAGTAGACGAATGAAATCATATGTGCAGGCACAAGGATTTGACGTGTGGCGAGAAGTAGTAGATGGGTACAAAACACCAACAACTCCCCCAATAGATAAGGATGGAAAGAAACTTGAATATAATGATGAAAGATTCAAAAATGTCATCTTGAATGGTTTGACTGAATCAATATACACTAAGGTTTTCAACTATGAATCCACAAAAGAAATATGGGACAAATTTAAGAATATCTATGAAGGAGATGATAAAGTCAAGGAAGCTAAACTTCAAACCTTCAGTGTCAAGTTCAAAAAATTAAAGATGAATGAAGATGAAAACATAGCAGCTTACTTTCTATGAATCGATGAAATAGTAAACATTATCAAAGGTTTGGGAGACGATATGAAGGCATGGGTCGTTGTTAAGAAGGCACTAAGATCTCTATGAATGAGATTTGACCCAAATATTTCATCTCTAGAAGAAAGAGTGGACCTAGATACAATGACCATAGTTGAGTTACACGAGATATTGATTGCCTATGAGATGAGGATAGAGCATGATAATACAATCACGAAGGAAGAAACATTCAAAGAATCCAAGGAGACAAAGAAGAAAGATAAACAAAAGCCAAATTCACACTATAGCTGCAGCGATGATTCAAAGGAAGATGAAGAGGTGGATAACTTCATCAGAAGGTTAAAAAGAGGAACCAAAAGATACAAAGGTATGATTCCATTGAATTGTTTTAATTGTGATGGTGTTGGTCATTTTTCTAATAAATGTCCCTATAATAAAAAGAAAGGTAATGAAGAAGATGACTCTAAAAATAAAAAGAAAATCCAAAAGGATAGAAGAAGCAAAAGTAATTGTTTTAAAAAAAGTCTCTTCACCAAGGAAGATATTTCCTCATTAGATGAAGATGAAGTCGGTGGCAGTGATACAAAAAGGGAACCATTCATGGAAATAGAAGACTTCGACGAAGAAGGTTCTGAAAAAGAATGTGAAGAGGTAGAACTCGATTACAGGGAAGAATTGATGTGTGCCATAGAAGCTATAAAGAAGGGAAAGAAGAAAAACAAGTCACTCCAGGAAGAACTAAAGAAGAAAGAAGAAAGGTAATGAAGAAGATGACTCTAAAAAGAAAAATCAAATCCAAAAGGATAGAAGAAGCAAAATGAATTGTTTTAAGAAAGTTCTCTTCACCAAGGAAGATAGTTCCTCAGTAGATGAAGATGAAGTCAGTGGCAGTGATACAAAAAGGGTATTATTCATGGAAATATAATACTTCGATGAAGAAGGCTCCGAAAAAGAATGTGAAGAGGCAAAACTCAATTACAGGGAAGAATTGATGTGTGCCATAGAATCTCTAAAGAAGGGAAAGAATAAAAACAAGTCACTCTAGGAAGAACTAAAGAAGAAAGAAGAATATCAAAATTCCAACTCCAAATAATTCGAGAAGATGATCACGAAGCTAAAAATACAGGTAGAAGAAGACAAGAAAATTGAAGAAGCACTCAGAGGACAATTAGATGAAAAGGACATGATCATTGAAGGGTTATAAGAAAAGATAGTCACTCTAAGAAAATATCTTCAAAAGAAGGACATGCAGAAAAACAACACCAGGATATTGGATAATATCATTAACAGTCAAAGACCTTACTATGATAGATCTGAATTAGGATACAACCAGATGTAGACAGAGAAAGGTTCAAGATCCAAAACAATAGAGCCATAAGCATAACCAAGAATTTATGCAGAAGTTGTCAGAGGTACCTCTAAGAAAGAAGAAGACATGAAGACTCAAGAAGAAGATTACAGAGACACTACACCACCTAGAAGATTCAGAATTTAGTATCAGCCATAGCTAGATATAGAAAGACCTCAAGAAGAATAAGGATTCATAAGAGCAGCACCATTCAGAAGATATTACAGTCCCAAGTATCAAATTATATTTCTTGGTTCATGTTATTCATGTAATAATTTTTGGCACAAAGTTGTGAATTGTAGAGCCAATACCAGGAATAGAAGAAATGATGAAGGCTATTCAATAAATAGTTATCCAAAAAGATCTCATGAAGCACATAATAGAAGCTACAACATATTTGGATCATTGAGTGATGAGGTAGAATGCTACAAGTGCAACAAATTTGGACATATGGCCAAAGATTCATGTTCGAAAATGCATGTATTCCAACAGAGGATGAAAAACTTCAGTAACCACTCACACAACCAGATCAAATATCAACACACCGATTTTTTGACAAGGTAAAACCCCTACGGGGAAACATCCACAGTCCTAGCCAACACGACCACTTGGAGCAGTTTATCAATGAAAAAGAAAAATATTACAGAGATATTTTGCAAGAGATTTTCTCACAATCTATCATTGGCAAATGACCCTCCATGCTCTTTAAATAGAGATCATGGATCAATTGGGTGTTAAGCCATCAATCAATGTATTCATTAAGATCAAGGATAATATGAACCGTTAGATCACTCTATGTTGGGAACATATCATGACCGTCGGATTTCCTAACTATAAATGCATACTAATGCATACTAAAGAAACACACTTTTACCCAACAACACATTAGACTAAGTAGATCCTAACTAACTCCTAAGTGTCTAGATATGCTAACATCCCCCCTTAAGAACAACTTGGGATAGGATTGAAGGATTTACAATAGTGACACAATAGGAGAAGGAAGGAGGCATTAGATCATATCTCCCCTTAATAACAACTTCTTGAACTCCTAGCATAGATTGAAGTTTGGAAAACTTCACTTCTATAAGAGACTTTGTGAAAATGTTTGCAACTTGATATTTTGTAGGGGAAAATATCACTTCAATAACTTGATCATGAATGAGCTTTCTAATGAAGTGCATGTGTATCTCGAAGTGTTTGCTTCATTAATGTTTAACTGGGTCTTTGGCGAGATTGATGGCACTCTGATTGTTGCACCAAAGGCTAGTAGGATGTTTTTGATGGAGTCCTAACTCTGAAAGGATCTGTCGAATACAAAAGGATTCCTGACTTGCATTTACTTTTGCTCAGTAGTTTGTTTCTACTGAAGAAAGTGCAATAGCTTGTTGTTTCTTATAGGCCCAAGTGACAAGTCCTGAACCAAGGCTGAAAACATAACATGCAGTAGAATTTCGATCACTAGGGTCATCGACCCAATCTAAATCATTGAAACCAACCAATAAAGGAGTCCCCCCTGAACTGTAATGTATCTCAAACTAAATTGTACCTCGAATATACTGAAGTATCCTTTTAGCTGCTTTCCAATGGCTTTCATGGGGTATTTGCATATATCGAGCAACAAGAACAATAACAAAGGAAAGATCAGGACAAGTATGATTTAAGTATAAGAGGCTACCAACTAACTAATGGTACAAGGTGGAATCAACTTTGGGAGAAGTACATGTGGAAGAAAGCTTGACTCCATACTAGAAGGGAGAAGGGGATGGTTTACGATCTTCCATTTGAAAGAGATGAGGAAGGTCTCAAGCATACTTAGATTGGGAAAGAAAAATTCCTTCATTGGTTTTCAAAACTTGGAGGCCAAGGAAATAGTGAAAAAATCCAAAGTCTATCATTTCAAATTTCTTCTTAAGGTTGGTTTTCACATGGTTTAAAAGTTTTAAGTCACTACCAGTAAGGATAAGATCATCACATGTCTTCCTACTTTCTTGGTATAGACATTAGGATCAGAATGGCATCTAGAAAATCCAGTGTCAATAAGAAAGTTGTCCATTTTGGCATACCAAGCTTGGGGAGCTTGATCAATACCATAAAGAGATTCCTTAAGGCGACAAACAAGGATAGATTCATTCTGGAAATAGCCAAGAGGTTTTTCCATTTATATTTCTTCTTGCAAATCCCCATGTAAGAAGGCAGATTTAAGATCCATCTGATGGACCTCCCATTTATGTAAGGCAGCAAGGAAAAGAACAAGGTGGATGAAATTCATTTTGGCTATAGGGGAAAAGGTTTCATTATAGTCAATTCCATCAACTTGGGAAAATCCTTTGGAAACTAATCGAGCCTTGTGTCTTTCAACACTTCCATATGATGCATACTTAGTTCTGTAGACCCATTTACATCTGACAAGTTTTCTTCTTTTTAGAAGAGGTACAAGATCTCAAGTATTGTTTTCCATTAAATAACGATACTTTTCATTCATTGTTGTATCCCAGTCTAGATGACCTAAAGCTTCTGCAAATGTCTTTGGATCATGAGTCTCTGAAACTTGAGCCAAAAGAGAAGAGGCTCACTGGAACTGAGAACATGTTCGATGTTGATCTGAAGGATAACCGACAAGATCATCAGTTGCTTCTTGTGTTGAACGGGCCCATCTAGGAAGTGGTGGTGTTGGTGTTGGTTCAAGTTCAATGGACTCATCTGGAGGAAGGTGAGAAAGAGGAGGTGGATTTTCATCCTCACTATCATCATCTGAAGAATAAACTAGAATAGGAACATAAGAAGGCACAAACACCGAATATGGCTCACACGTCGAAGAAGGAACAAACGTCAAAGATGGCTCGCATGCCAAAGAAGGCGTAATCGTCAAATTAGGCTTGCAAGCCAAGAGATTTTCATCAAATTTAACATCTCTTCTAATAATAATTTCATTACAATGTGGTTGAAGAAGTCTATAACCTTTGACATCTTAAGAATAACCAACAAATATACACTTATCACTTTTAGGCTGCAATGCTTTCCTTTTTCTCATCAGGAATGTGAGCCCATGTTATACTACCAAATACATGGAAGTGACTTACATCTGGTTTAATTTTACTCCAAGCTTCTTCTGGTGTTATACTTTTAAGAGCCTTTGTGGGAGTGTGATTTGATATGTAATTTTCATAGTTGATGGCTTTCGCCCAACACATTAGACTCAATCCCTTAGATTGGATCATAAAATTAGCCATTTATTTTAATGTGCAGTTCATTCTCTCAGCAACACCATTTTGTTGTGGTGTATATGTAACAGTGTGTCTCATATGGATGCCCTATGTAGTGCAATAACTTATAAAATTATCGTTCACATATTCGCCTCCATTATCTGTTCTTAACATTTGAATTCGATGTTCAGATTGCTTTTCTACAAGGGCCTTGTAGGCCAGAAACTTGTCAAAAACTTCACTCTTAAGTTTTAAGAAGTAAACCCAAGTACATCTAGAAAAGTCATCAATATAAGTTAAGAAATACTTGCACCTAGAAAAACAAGGAGAAGAAAGTGGACCACACAAGTCACTGTGAAAAAGATGCAAAGGGCCCGAGGCGTCCCAAGAGGCACATTTGTCAAAACTGTCCCGATGATGTTTGTTGAGAACACCACCGGTACAAACACCACCTATGCATGAAACAAAAGGAAGACCAGACACTATCCATTGATTACATAGTTTTTGCAATGAGCGATAGTTTAGATGACAAAACCGCTCATGCCAAAGTTTTCTCAAGTCATCGCTATGAGCAACAAAAACTTATGGAAAATATGATGACCCAAAGTTGTCAAACTTGTACAACCTGGTAATAACATCAAAAATTCTGGTTGCAAGAACATGCTTAGGATCTTTTATATCCTTGATTACAACTTGGCGAGGTGAAAAATCTACGGTTTTACCTTCACCTAAATGAGTGATTTGATATACTGATAGAAGGTTACAAGAAAGACTTGGAACACATAATACATCATTGAAATAACCATTATCTACTTGAATTGTTCCAGATCCTACAACAATAAGAGATCTATGATCACCAACAAATATTTTCTTGGTGTTACATTCATTTAGACTCGCAGGGATGATTTTAGGGGCTAAATTTCACTCGTGGGCTATTTTTCTATGGTTTTTCCAAAAACGAGATTCGCTATTTTAAAAATGATTCGCCCAAATTCTAAAGGATAAAATTATTTTACCTTAAAAATCGCCAAAATTTTATAAAAACTATATAAAATCCTTAGAAATTTGAATCTTTTTACAAAAATATCGCCAATCATTTATAGTTGGCATATGAAGGATTAGTAACATTCGCCAAGGGTTCTACATTTTAAAATAAATTTCCATCCTTAAAATCATCCCTGATTTAGAGTAGAAAATATGTCTCTATCCATATCCATATGATAAGATGCTCCAGAATCAATAAGCCACTCATCAGAAGAAGAAATAGAAGTTGCATTGAAGGAGAAACCAGAAGAATAAAGAGCATGTCCATGAGAAGAAGAAGAAGTAGAATCAATAATGATGTTTTTCTTCTTCATCGCTTCTTCTAAAGCTGCCATCTTCTTGAAACATTTGGACTCATCATGACCATATTTATCACAAAAGTTGCAATGTTTGTCAGTATTCTTATTTTTAGATTTTTCTACTTTGTCACCATTAGGAGCTGAAGCTGTCTGAGTGGGTTTGGGACCCCTTTTTTGCTTATTGTTGTGGTGAGGATGTTGCTTCTTGGGATTCTTCGATTTATCTTTCTATTGAGCTACTAATGCTTTGTTGGAGGTACATGTAGTGTTGATCACTCCAAGTTGTACAAACTTAGCTTGCTCTCTAATCAAAGCATTACAAAATGACTCAAGAGTGGGTTTTTGATAAGCTTTGCCTAGATCCTCTCTCATGTCATAAAAGGTAGATACAAACACAGAATATACACTACCTAACTTAGAAAGAATAATATATATGCAACGCTCTTCCTCCAATTTTATCTCACATTATTCACATACAAATCTGAGTGTTTTAAACTTAGATAGATATTCTTCAATGCAAGAAAAATCATTTGGACTTAAAGTCAGTATTTGATTTTCTAACTGATTTGCACGAATAATATTGTGTTTACCAAACACAGATTCAATATTTTCACAAGCTTCATCGAGGTCATCAATTTCTTGAAGGTGGAACTTTAAATCAAGAGAGATGGACATTATGATTAGTCCACGTGCTTCATCACTCCTATTGGCCCATTTGACTTTCTTATCAACATCAGTGGGTTCTTTTTCCTTTCCCAAGGTAATTCAGTACAATTCTTTACTTCTTAATAAATACTCCATATGGGATTTCCATTGGAGGTAGTTGGTGTTGGTAAGAAAAATATTACTAGAAGAATCCATATTAAATATCCAAATAATATGGATTTAAAAACTGAAACTGATGATCTGGATAGAAAGATCTCGAAAAATTGGGTGTTTTAAAAAAAAAAAACGACACTGAAAACGGATTTCGGATGTGAAAGTTACGCCCCTTTTAAAAAAGGCATAAACAGTAACCAAATAACTATGTGGTAGTGATACCCCTCCAAATAACCTCACTTTTACAAATAAGTTGTTTTATGAAGTGACCCGCTTTTATAAAAAAGAAGTGGGGATCACTTTTACAATGAAATTACTTTATAAAAGAAAGTTGCATGCAAAATAAATAACTCTAAAATAAAATATTAAAGCTAGTGATTCACTTTTATCCTTGAAGTGAAATACATTTTACAATGGAACATGAACTTTTTCAAAAAAAGTAATAAAAAGAGAGACTTGAACTCAAAACTTGTTACTTAATAAGGCAATTTTTAACCAAGTGAGCTAGCAAAACATATTGTATTGTTTAGCAGGAGGATTGGCGGTGTTGTTGTTGGTGTTGTTGTCGTTCTTGTTGTTGTTGTGGAAGTGGTGGTGGTGGTGGAAGACTCCCTTGGAGAGCATGCTCATAAAAAACTATTTTCACACAAGAAAACCCTTCCACTCTTGATCTTGTTGAAATGGTCATATCTCGGGCAAACAGAAACCTTTTCGAGTGAAACAAAAAGAATTCCTGAATTAAACGAGAACTATGGATGCAATGGAACGGTTCCCGCATTCCAAAAATGTATGAAAATGGTAGAAAATAGATATGAGGCAACTCGGCTTCACGATCTCGATCTATAACAGGAGCGTGTCTTCAAACATGCTCTATTACCATGTTTGTCAACAAAAGTATTCCAACAGAGGAAAAACACCTTCAGTAACCACTCACAGAACCATATAAAAGATCAAAACATAGACGTTTTGACGTGTTAAAACCCCTACGGGGAAACATCCATGACCCCAGCCAATGCGGCCACTTGGAGCAGTTTATTAATGCAAAAGAAAAATATTGCAGAGATATTTTAAAAGAGAGTTTCTCACAACCGATCATCATAAAATCACCCTCCATGCTCTTTAAATAGAGATCATGGACCAATCGAGTGTTAAGCCACGGATCAATGTAGTTGTTAATATCGAGGAGAATATGAACCATCGGATCACTCTATGTTAGGAACATATCTTGACCGTCGTATTTCCTAACTACAAATGCATACTAATGCATACTAAATAAACACACTAAGAAACACACTTTTACCTAATGACACATTAGACCAAGTAGATCTTAACTAACTCTTAAGTGTCTAAATATCCTAACAATTACAGACTCATTATCCCTCCAAGGGAACCAAAGAAAAATATCAACATTCATAAGTAAGAACCACAAAGAAAATGGATAAGAAAGCAGGATCAATTCAATATTGAAGAATGAAACCTTGCTCTACAAGTTCAACACAAGAAACGTGGATGGTATGTTGATAGTGTATGCTCAAAGCATATGGCAGGTGATAAAGACAGGTTTCTGACATTGAAGAAAGAAAGAGATGGATCAGTTTCATTTGGGAATGACAACTCAACCATAATTATTGGAAAAGGCACAGTCAAGCTCGGAAGTAAGGATGACACGAAAAAAAATGTTTTCCTGGTCAAAGACATGAAACACAATATGCTAAGTGTAATTCAAATGTGTGATCAAGGACACGCACTTGTGTTTGACTCAAAGAAGTGTGAGATAAGGAAAGAAGAATCAGGAAAGTTGGTGGCTACAACTATAAGAACTCCAAGCAACATATATTTTCTAAATGAAATAGGAAAGGAGAAATGTTGCTTAGGAAATAAATATGAAAGTTGGCTCTGGCACAGAAGAATGGGTCACATAAATTTTAATAATCTTGTCAAATTCAACAAAAAGGAAGCAATAAGAGAAATGCCCAAGATCTCGAAGCCAACAAACATTGTATGCAAGCATTGTCTACAAGGAAAACAAACCAAGACAAAGTTCAAATCAACGGAGTATTCCACAACAAAACCACTGGAGATTATACATATTGATCTAGTTGGACCAACAAGAACGAAAGGATTGAAAGGTGAACAATATTTCATGCTACTGGTTGATGACTACACAAGAATGACTACAGTTTTCTTTCTAAATAAGAAGTCAAAGGAATTTGAAAACTTCAATACATACAAAGAGATGGTTGAAATTGAGACGATGTTGAAAATCAAGTGCTTGAGATTAGACAATGGAGGAGAATTTACATCAAAGGAGTTCATGGAATTCTGTAGCAAGCACAGGATAAAGAGGAAATTCTCAATAGCCAGGACACCTCAGCAAAATGAAGTTGTTGAAAGGAAGATCAAAACAGTTCAGGAAATGGCCAGAACCATGTTAATGGATTCCAAGTTGACAGATGTATTTTTGGTACAAGCAGTGCATACATCAGTTCACATTCAGAACAGAGGAATGATCAAAAATAACAATGATAAGACTCCATATGAGTTATAGAAAGGAAGACTGGAAAATGTGAAGCACTTTAGATCTTTCAGAAGCAAATGATATATCAAAAAAGAAGATAGTAGAATTGGAAAATTTGATTCTCGAGTTGACAAAGGCATACTGGTCGGGTACTCAAGCAAAAGGAATGCATACAAATGTTTCAATCTAAGACAAAATAGTAGAAATCATCAATGTGATGATTGATGAGATAGATGGACGAAAGATAAAAGAAAGTAGCAAAGATTCAGTGGAATAGGATCACAAAGAATATTTGAAAGAAGAAGAAGTAGATGAAGAAGAAGAGCAACCAAAAGTAGAGAAAGAATAGCAGGATCTTCATGTACCTCCAAAGACACCTAGCAGACGAGTGCAGAAAAATCATCCATCAGAATAGATCATTGGAAATAAAGATGCAGGAGATGAAACCAGAAGAAAAAAAAAATCACCAGAACAACAACACCTAGAACTACTATATACTATTGAGCCGAGCAATTTTGAAGAAGCTAGCAAGGACGAAACTTGATCAAATATATGGATGAAGAGTTAGATCATATAGAGAAGAATGACACATGGGAACTGGTTCCAATACTGAAGAACAAGAACATCATTGGTACAAAATGGCTCTTCAAAGACAAGTTGAACACGGATGGACAAGTTACCAAGAACAAAGTAAGGTTTGTATGTAAAGGATATGCTCAGGTTGAAGGTATAGAGTTTGAATAAAAGTTTTCCCTAGTTGCCAGGATGGAAGCAATCAGATTGATCTTAGCCTATGCGTGTTCAAAGAGAATAAAGGTCTATCAGATGGACATAAAATCAACATTCTTAAATAGACATCTACAGGAAGAAGTCTACATTGAGCATCTAGAAGGATTCAAGTTGTCAGAGAAGGAAAATTATGTTTACAGGTTGAAGAGGCCTTATATGGTCTCAAGTAGGTCTCGAGAGTGTGGTATTCAAGACAGTACAAATACCTACAACATCAAGGGTTCAAGAAAGGAAATGCAGACAACAATCACTACATAAAGGTAAATCAAGATAGTATCCTGATAATTGAAGTTTATGTTGATGATATTATCTTTGGAAGTGATGATGACAGAATGAGTCAAAAAAATTCCAAAGACATGCATAATGAATTCAATATGTATTTACTTGGAGAGTTGTCTTTCTTTTTGGGTCTCTAGATATGTCAGAGCAATAAAGGTATCTTTATCTCTCAAACCAAGTATATCAGAGAAATGTTGAAAAAATTTGGAATGACAGATTGCAAACCAGTCAGTACTCCTATGCACACTAGTTGTAAGTTAAGTAAGGATGTTTATTCTAAATATGCAAATCAGAGACAGTACAAATCAATGATTGGTAGCTTACTCTATGTAAAAGCTTCCAGACCAAATCTGATGTAGGTAGTTGGACAGGTTGCAAGTTTTCAAGAAGCACCAAAGGAATCACATGTTATGGCAGTAAAGAGGATATTCATATACCTCAAAGGTACAAAAGATTTTGAATTATGGTATCCAAAAGGGAAGGATATATCTCTTGTTTCCTACACAGATGCAGATTAGGCAGGTTGCATTGATGATAGAATAAGTACAAGAGGAGGAGATTTCTACTTGGGTTAGTGTTTGGTATCGTGATTAAGTAAGAAAAAGTCATCGGTATCTTTGTCTACAACAGAAGCAGAATACATTACAGCAGTAGCATGTTGTACTCAAGTACTTTGGATGAAGAAAACTTTGCAGGATATACAAGTAAAGTATGATGAGCCCATTTCAATACTTATGACAACACCATTTTAGTATATTCAACAATCTAGTGATGCATTATAAGATGAAGAACATTTTGATCAAGTATCACTTTCTACGGGAACATGCTAGAGACAAGAACATCAAGCTAGAGTATGTCAAGACAATAGAGCAGATTGCAAATATCTTCACCAAACCACTTGCAAGGGAAAATTTTGAGTATCTACAACATAAGATTGGAGTAGTTTCTACCCCACAGTGATTCACAGAGAATCATGATGAACAGAACAGGGGGAGAGAAATAGAAGTCTTGAACAAGTTCAAGAAAATAACCTTTTAAATTATTTTCATATACATCATAAATTTACAAGATAAAGCACCATGAAGAGAAAAGGTAGTAGAGACAACAGAGGACTGTATATAGAGGGAGCATCCCCAAGAGGAGGATTACCCTTTTTCATTGATGTTAAAGGGGGAGAGATAGAGTGAGGCATGGAGACAGAAAAAAAGAAACATGCAGACAGGGGGAGCGATGGTCACAAGGGGAGCATGGACATAAGTATTGTCATGCCTAAGTGTTTCCATCAATTCCAAAGGGGGATATTGTTGATAGTTTGGTTTTCATTGATGCCAAACCTTGAAGAAGCATTGACGGTGTGATTTTGGTACCTGAAGTTGTATGAGGAATATGGACATTATGGATAGATTAAATACATGCAAGACACTCATACATGCATAGCACTTGTCGTGCCATTTCTGGTGATATGTGGAATGCCACGTAGTCCCTCACGATTAGGGAGATATGGCCTTGAGAAGTTTGTAATCCCAGAAGAAGTGGTCAAGAAGCCCCTATTTGGTTACAAGTCTTTAATGAAAGGGTAAATTTTTTGTAACAAGAAAACCCTAGAAGCCCTAAATTAAGGAAAGGAGTTACTTAGCACAAGTATAAATATACCTCAAGGATTCATCCACTAGTACACTCACACACTCATTCATTGATTATCTATCTTGTGAACTAGTGATATTTTGCTAAGGTTGTGATGACATTTTTCTAAGGTGGAAAAAGAGGGTTGAAGGTGAAAGTCTCGGGGTTGCAGCAAACCCTAGTTTCTGAGGTATTCACAAGTTGCAGGTCAGTAGGGCATGGATGTACGTAGGTTGTAGTGGAGGAAAGTACAGATATCCACAGGCTATAGAAGACAAAGTCATGTATCTATGAAAAGCTTATGAAATTTTGAGTAGATGTTGGTACCAGGTCCCTAAAGGTCTGAAGGGATTCCATAGGTCAACATCTTAGAAATTCAGGTTAGCTACAGAGGTATTAGTATGGTTGTATACTTGTTTTGATGGTAACTTTTTGTCATGATATGGCATATACTTGTGAAATATTTAGTATGGTTGGTTTGGTATTTGGATATGGTATATCTTGGTTGCTTGGCTGAGTGAGGGCACTCTTATATCTAGTTCAACATATGACATGGTTCTTATAGTTCATATCTTTGATTTGATTATACATGGTTGAGGCCTATTCATTTTGTATGGTGGCATATGCATAAGGGACATGCATTGGTTATTTGAGATACTTCATTGATGTTATGGTACATATCTACATATGGTTAATGGTATAGTATATGTTACAGGTTACAGATGGTTGATGCTCTAGTTCATGATTCACTATTCCTTATTGATGTATCTTTGGTTCATGATTGATGCATCAGATAGTATGTATGTTGGTATACAGTTGATTCATGGTATGGTACATGTGTTAGTTGATTGATGAGTAGATACATGTTGATGAGACAGTGACAGTGACAGAGACAAAGTGACAAAGACAATGGCATAGTGGTAGTGACAGTGAAAGTGACAGAGACGATGGCACAGTGGTAGTGACAGTGGAAGTGACAATGGTAGAGTTTGTGATAGTGACAGTTGGTCTACACTTATATTTTAGGGTGACAAGACGGGGCAAGGATAGGTGGTTGTAGCCACCTTTCGGTTGGAGCCAGAGAACTTAGGTAGTTGTGGCCTCCTTCTAGTTGGAGCTAGAGAATTCAGGGAGTTGTATCTTCCTTCAGGTTGGAGTCTGAGAATAGGGGGTTGGAGCCTTCTTCTAGTTGTATCTAGAGAATCAGGAAGCTAGTGCTTCCAATGAATGTATTCTTTTGATATATAAGAAAAACACTATGTGGTTTTCTCCCATTTGGGTTTCCACGTAAATTATGGTGTACTATGTATATATTGTGATGTGATGTTGTTTATGATTATACTGTTGATGATATATTGAATGCTATTAATAAACTGGTGAAATTTTTTGGAGAATATATTGTGGTAAAAAGTATTATAATTGCTCATTATTGATTCACCCCCCTCTCAGCAATCCAACATAGGGAGTAAAAGGGATTACACCCCTAGAAAAGTAACAAACCCTAGCTCTTACACAAGTGACTTGTTGGCACATAAGGGCGGACCTAGGGTTCAACACTTCAACTACGCACCAAAACAACCTTAACTACCAAACCTTTTGGCAACACCTACGAAGCAGATGAATTCTCACCTAAGGTAGAGGCAGGGGTGGTTGTAGGACTCCAATGTCTGCAACCTTAGCTGGGACATAGATCTGTGATTACAAACCCTAAGAGATCACTTAGCAGTCGTTATTCATCATTATTTAACCTTAGTTCATAGCGCAGATGAACCCTACTTACATCGCAGCACAGTATTCAACAAGATCAAATAAATTCAGGAACTAAACACATTCACATAGGTCAAATCTAGCATTCATTCATATTATTCAGCACTAAGCTATCATATCATATTCATATAAGCATACATCGGTGCACTAAGCATTAATCATATCAAAACAACCATAAATCACAAAGAAAACATAATACACAAAGCAACCACAACATAGGATATATGTGGTTCACCCCCAGCCTGGAGCTACATCCACCAACTCTTCTTCTCTTTTATTTCCTTCTCTCAATCTTTTACATGCACAGAGCCATGAGATCTTACTCTGCATCGGACATGAGATCTATGTGCACTTCGCTAGATCCTCCTTCCCTGAATTACAACACAAAGCCTTTCCACTGTCTCTTACAATCACTTGCACTTAGCTCTACAAGCTCTTGACATAGCATGCACAAAGCATATACAATTGGTACTTAGCACTCAGCAAGGTACCAAAAACCTTCTCTTCTTATTCTTCTCTCCTTTACATTGCCTAGACTTCCATTTATACATTACAAAAAGGGCCTAAACATGGGTAAACCCATGGGCCGACATCCCCATACCCGTTACATAGCCCAAAACCCAAAATCCCTAAACAAGGGGTCGAGATCCCGCGATCTCTACTTCGACTTGTGCTCCGCCTTCGACAGCTTGTCGAAGTCCCAAAATAGGTCAATCATGACCAAGGATCCTCAAAACTTGGTCAAGGGCCAATAGTCCCCCAACACTCACCTGTGACTCTTCTCGAGTCACTCTTATCTGGGTAGCTCTGCTTCAAAATCCTCGAGCTTGGCTCAAACTGCTTCAACCTGTTGCTGCACCAAGTCCTCTTGCTTGGAAAACTCTTGGATAATTGCTTCATTGACAAATCCCTCTAAGTGTTGTTTAGCTGCAGCAACGACTTGTCCCAGTTCATCTCCTCAACCTTCAATCTCCACGAACAGTTGGTAAGCCTCTTCCTGAATTGGTTGGAACCTCTGAGTCACTTCCATGACTTTTCTCTGAATGGTGTGGACCTGTTGTTGAGAAGTGCGTTGTTCTTGGTATCGCTTCATTCTCTCAACTGCTGACAAGGATTTCAACTGAGCCTGTACTGTTCTTGCTTGTTTCTTTTCCTCCTGGAGCTGTGACTCTAGTGCCTTTAGTTCAAGGTATTTAGTAAGTCGCTCGTAGGTTTGTGCACTTCTACTGCTAAGCTATTTACATTCGAGAGCAAATGCTCTGATCCTTTCAACTATGCTTCGGGCAGTGGCTTCTCTTTGGTCTCGCACATCCTACGGGGTACTTGGCACTGTTCGTAGCTCCAGATCTGTGATTCTCTGTTGAAGTTGTTGAATAGCTTCTGCAAGTTGTGCTACTTGATGCTCTACTGGTTCTTTCACCGTTTGTTCTAATCTTGTCACAGAGCAAACTGCTATGTTGACTGCTTCTTTGATTCCAAGCTAATATGCGAGCAACTGCTCTTTCTCTTGCTTAACCTACACTCTGTCCTCTTCGAACTTGGTTTGGAGGTCATCTTTCTCATATTGTGCAACTCAGTGTTGCTCTACCATTTCCTCTTATGCTTTCTTTAGGGCCACTGTGGCCTGTTCATTCTCTTCTTGTGCTCAACGAAAGTGAGCTTCTGTTACATCAACTATTCTGCGGAGTTGGGCAGGCCCCTCTCCCAACTCTGTCTCTTCTGATGGTGGGGGCACAATGGATACTGCACAACTGGATTGAAGGCCCTGTTGTACCCCTCTGAGTTCTGCCTCAATCCTATCATACATGGTTTCTTGCTTTACTTCAGTGTTCTGCAAGAGGTCATGTGAGGCGTATGATATGGCTGTGATGATGAAGTCGAAGTCATCGAGTGTGAGTACATTCTGCATCTTAGTCTTGGTGGCTTTGGACTTCTTCCGCGAAGTAGTTTTTGTGGGGGGAACCTTTCTTTTCTTGGAGGGATCAATCTCATCAACAAGATCCCTATGCGGTGTTACTTCGCCTTGCTTCTGTTGATCTTATTTTCCATTGGTATCTTCTCTATCTACTTCGTCATCACCTCCTCATCTAGGTGATCCTGAAGTGGTTTCATCTAATGCATTGCTCAGGTTTTGTACCTCTTCGGTCTTCTTCCTTCTGGTGGTTCTAGATGTGTTGTGTTCTTCGTGACTGGCCTTCGAGCTACCCATTAGTTCGGGATTAGACATTTCTGCAGGGTTAGCAGGGATATGGAGCTCTGCGGACCATTTCTTAGTTATCTCTTCGAGTCCCTCCTCTATGAGCTTATAGTATGACTAAATCTCTTCTTTATGCTCGTCTGTGCATGCAGTGATATAAATAGAGTGTCGATCTGCGTGGAACTTCATGAGAGGTCTGAACCAGTGCATGGTATTCGACGTCATGTGAGGTATAGCCACAATAGCCCTCTTTAGTAGGAGATAGTATGTTTGAAATACTGCGTTCGACTGCCATTGTTTTCCCATATCGCTCAAGTACTAGAGTGTGGTGAACTTAGCAGCAAGTGGCTCGAACGGCTCAATGTCCGGGAAGGTTGCACCTTCCAACATCTCCTAAGTAGTAAATGCTATGAGGATTAGCAGCCAGCTAAAATGGAACTCATAGACCTGATCCTGAGCTTCTCAGAAATCCAACTCTAGTTGGTTGACTAAGTACTTCGCCCAGTTCATTTGGAGTCCTTCTACACATTTTTTGGCGAGGTCAACAACGAACCCTGTGACCTGCGTAGGTCTATTCTTTCTTACCATCTTTCCTACGATCAACTGGCAGGCCAGGCACATTGTGCCATTCTAGATGGAAGCTACCTTGTATCCTCGTGTCCCCTTTTCTACATCGCCATATGTGTCTTTAATCCTCTACTGTGCCAATGCGCGATCTGCAGCCTTTCCTAGATAGAAGTCCTATGGGTCGGGTCCCTGCATGCTCAATCCTGTGATCCTATGGATCAATGTCGGATCAACTACGATGTGTCTGTCTAGCCATATATAGCCGCCATGGTAACATGATAGCAGGAGCTTAACACACGTTTTAATCTCTTGCTACCTTCCAAAATGTGGAATCTTCATCACATTCAGGATGGTGGACTGCGTAAGGTTCATAGTCCATGGTTGGGGGATTATTTTTGAGTTCTTCCCCTTCATCTTAGTCAAGTATATGTAGGGAGTGAGTATGTTGTGGTTCTTGCGGTCCCCTAGGTTGAAGTCGCTGAATTTTAATGGTGTGATCTTATCCTACTGTGTTATAACTACATGTATCCCCCTCGGGAGGTACACAGTAACCATGGTGTAATCAAAGTCCCTCGGGACACTGTCATGACTCACTGTGCCAACCAAAGGCAGGATGTAGTCAGGCAGGATAGTTGGGATTAACTTTGCATTTGTCAAGTCATCTCGATGCTTGGTTCTTTTCTTAGCTGTAGATCGGAATGGTCCAGATCTGTGAGCAGTTAACAGAGAAGCTTGCACTCCTCTCGTCGAGGAAGCTTGAATACCTATGGACATTGCTTTTTCGGCCATTAGATCAATGAGAACTTCTTCAACTGACTTCTCTACGACACTGATTTCGTCCGACATGCACACTTAGATCGGATACCTTAGGTGGATGAATGAGTGCTCAAGGCAATAGAACAGGTGTCGATCTCAATAAACACGGCACGGTAGCAATGAGTTAGCTTGGATACAATTCGCAAAAAGTGTTTTCGATGCAATAGTTGACATAATAAGTAGAGAACAATGTAACAGATCTCTCCAACAGACGAGAGGTCTTCATCAATGTGGTTATGTCTGTTGTAGCACTGTTCCAACGGTCTGATGGTGATCTTTCTAGCCATAACTGTTGTTCTAACCATTTGGGGGCATCAATCTAATGATCATAATGCCTTCAATGGTTATATTTCTTCGCCATGGCAATGTGCCATGTCGCGTTTTTTTGATATCCCGACGAAGTTCCAGTTTTGCAAACCTTCCTTCTACGAAGTCCCCTCTGGAACCTTCTGCAATTTTTCTATCTTTGTTCTCTTCTTACTAAGATTTCTAGACTTCTTCCCTGTGAGCTTCGTCTCGGTATTCCTCTTTCCATTCTAGTTATTATCACCTTTTATCATAGTAACTTCGTGTTGTTGAGATTATTTCATAGGGTTCAAGGGCAATACTTCTTCTCTGTCTGGGGTAGGTGCTTCACTCTTCTGTGAGTCTTCTTATGTTCTTTCAACATCCAAGTTTCTGGCTCTGAACAACTTCGATCTGTTATCTTATTCTTCAATCAAGTCCGCTATCCTCCTAGTCATGAAATCTTTTAATTCTTACTTCTTTTGTTCTAAGACTTCCTCTTCTTTTCTTATGGCCCGATCCTTCTCAATCCAATTTTTTCCTAGTAATATAGCAAATGGGGCATTGTTCTCAATAAATTTAACAACCTCAAAATCTTCCTCTGTTGAAGTTCCATGAGAACTCATAGATATTTGGGTGATTCTTCCACATAGGGTTATCAACTTCCCTCTAAATAATCCTATTCCTCCCAATGAAGGAATCATAGCAGGATTTCCTAAAATTTCCCAGGTTCTTTCTATGATGATATTCACCTATGTATGTTCATCCAGAACACATTCAATGTCAAAGTCTCCTATTCTTGTTTCTATGCACTCTTTTTCTTTAAATATCTCTAATAAGTTGACATTTTTGTGATCATTCAGGGTTTCTTTCATTTGTAGCAATGCATTCTTTGATTCTTTCTAGGGTTTTTCCATGGTCTTAGTTTCTTGATCTTCCTCGGGGTTTTCTTGTCTCATATTCATTCTTTCAAGCTTAGAAATCATTCTAGGGAAATCCAAAACTTCATGGTCCATAGCTTTACAACAAAGACAACTAGGTCTTCTATCAGGGCATTCCTTAGCAAGATGTCTCGGTCTTCTGCAACTATAACAAAGGGTTAATCCTCTTTTTATTTTAAATGATCCCCAACCTTTCCTATACTGCGCACTATGGTCATAGTAGCTAACCTGCAAAAAATTATTTCGAGGATCCTGCATCCATTTGTTAGTCCAAACATTCTTTCTATGCTTAGGGATGACATATCTTTCACTATTCTTATCAGATATACTCATATCAAATCTTCTTTCTTCTAGTTGTGCCCTAGTTTTTAAGCTAGGACAAAATTTATCAAACATACCTATATCCATAATTTTGAAACAAAAATTTCCACTTATCTTACCTTTTTAATCAAAATTTCTCACTGTTCTTACCTTTATCAGAGCACAAATCTTTAAGATCTTACCTCTTTTCTTCAGATCTGACTTCTCTTCTTAGCACAAAGCTTCACAAGTCAAGTAGAATACTGTGCACTAGGGCAACAGATCTATGCACAAAGATTTATCTTTTCTTCAGTTCCCATCAATCACAGTTTCAGTCCTGGCAACGGAACCATTTGTTGGAACACAGGGGCAGACCCAGGGTTCAACGCTTCAACATCGCACCAACAAAAGCCTAACTATTGACCCTTTCAGCAACACCTGTGAAGCAGATGAAGTCTCACCCGAGGTAGAAGCAAGGGTGGTTGCAGGACTTCAATGTCTGCAACCTTAGCTGGGACACAGATATGTGATTACAAATCCTAACAGAGCACTTAGCAGTCGTTATTCATCATTATTTAACTTTAGTTCACTGCATAGATGAACCCTACTTATAACGCAATGCAATATTCAATGAGATCGAATAAATTCAAGCACTAAACACATTCACATAGGTCATATCTAGCATTCATTCATATTATTCAGCGCTAAGTTATCATATCAGATTCATCTAAGCATACATCAGTGCACTAAGCATTAATCATATCAAAACAACCATAAATCACAAAGAAAACATAATACACAAAGCAACCACAACATAAGATATACGTGGTTCACCCCTAGCCTGGGGCTACGTCCACCAACTCTTCTTCTCTTTTATTACCTTCTGTCAATATTCTACATGCACAGATCCATGAGATCTTACTCTGCATAGGACAGGAGATCTATAGGCACTTAGCTAGATCCTCCTTCCCTGAGTTACATCACAAAGCCTTTCCACAGTCTCTTACAATCACTTACACTTAGCTCTACAAGTTCTCGACATAGCATGCACAAAGCATATACAATTGGTACTTAGCACTCAGCAAGGTACCAAAAACCTTCTCTTCTTCTTCTTCTCTCCTTTACATTGCCTAGAATTCTATATATGCATTACAAAAAGGACCTAAAAATGGGTAAATTCATGGGCCGACATCCCCATACCCGTTACATAGCCCAAAACCCAAAAATCCCTAAACAAGGGGGCGAGATCCCGCGATCTTCGCTTTGACTTGCGCTTCACCTTCAACATCCTATCGAAGTCCCAACATAGGTTAATCATGACTAAGGATCCTCAAAACTTGGTCAAGGGCCAACAAGAATCCATTAACCCAATTGGCAAGGCACTAATATTTTCATTAGAGCTATAATATTGTTGCATTGGTATATGTGAAATATTAAGATATTGCAATTGTCTAAGTTAGATTTGATTCTACATACTATAAGCCTTCTTATTCCCTAGGGGCATCTTGATTGGCCTTGTAATTATCTTTGTTGTTATAAATTTAACGTTATAACCATCAAGGATGCTTCAAAATCATCTTTCTTCAATCTATTGCTCAATATTCTACCACTAAAAATTACTTGCAATATGTCATCATTAAACTACTTGTTATTGGCTATCTTTGGGTAAATTGTTTGTTGATTTTGGTGGCTAGAAGTTGTTGTTGTAGAAATTGTTTTCTACAACCATTTGGTTTTCATAAAAAAATTATGATAAAATCACACAACAACCCTCTAAACATCACCAAAATCTTGCTTAAATCATTGGAAGTTTAACTAGTCATTGATTAAGGAATTTTTCCCCTGTGACCTTGGGTCAAGTCACAATAAATAAAGACCGAATTTAGAAGACAGAAATATCCCCTCACAAACAAGCATGCAAATAAGAAATAACTATTTTTTTCACTAGGAGAGAGAAAGGAAAGAAAAAGGAGAAGACTTGCACCTTAAACCTTTCGTCCGATGTCAATCCTCGCTCCTGATTCTTGAAGAGCTCTTGGTCTCTACCGGAACCAACATGCAATAGAAAACCAAGATAATGCTACAACAAGGTAGTTATAGCTTCAAGTAGAATATATCATGTGTATAAATCAAAGCATATATGAATAACAATGACATATAACATTGCAATGAACACAAGATAGGAGGGAAAGAGAAATCTTCTATTGTTAATAATAAATGAAAGTTGGTTACAACTTGGTTCAACTTTTAGCATTGCTTCAGAGCCAACTGCTTGGGTTCCTCCACAAGTCATTCGAGCATCAACTCAGTGGCAAGGATATTCCTCACATAACCCAATAAGGATAGGAGCACACCTTATGGATATATAGGAGAGGAAGGAACATTGGAAAAGGAGTTTCCATGTCAATAGATGCAACTCAGAGAATGAAGGGATTAGGGAAGCTTCCTAGATCTGAACACCATAACCTTGCACCATCAGACTTGTCCTCATCTTTTCCCTCAATGGTGCATTTATACCATCCCAAAGAGGTTGGGGAGGTTGAAATCCGTTCAGTACGGGCTCAGGGACGTTGGGAAACGAGCCCAACCAAAAAACCTGCCCGAAATTGTGGAAATATTTTATTTTTCATATTTTTTAGGGCATCCACGAGATGTAAGCTTGCAAGGCACAAATGTGCATGCGTTGCACAAAGGAAACCCAAGGATATCAACAAAAGTCAAGTTTTTTATATGACTTGATGAGAAAATCTTGGGACTTTATTTGCAAAGCTAGGGAAAAGGGTAAGGCCATGGCGCAAATGCATAGGTGCAGAAATTTGTGCTATAACAGTCATTGCTAGATTTGTTTCCATAATCTTGTACTTGATTTTTTTGGTTGGATTTGTAGCTATTAACTTCATTCATTGTTGATATATATATTTATATACTGCTGCAATTTTGGGACAACAAGGTTTCTTGTTGATTTCCCATTGTTTAAAGGCTTGGTTTATCATCTTTTGTCTTGTTCCAGGGAGGGATTGTAAGTTTTAAACCTGCGAAGTAAAGCAATGCATATATATTCTTAAGCAATACAGAAATTAATCAATGGCTCATACACAGAATACACAGAGATCTTTACCGGAAACCCTCAACCGGGAAAACCTTTCTTTTTCATTA
>ML791410.1:146849-162312 GCA_009831015.1 Picea engelmannii
AACATCTTGCATTTTGCCTTATCGCAACATCTTGCATTTTGCCTTCTTCAAAATTGTCAAAAATTTATGGGTACTCTTCTCGCATGTTTTCTTCATGCTCCCATGTAGCATCTTCAAGACCGTAGTAGGTCCATTAAACCTTTACCAGCCCTATGGCTTTGTTTTTTAGCACCTTGACTTTCTGGTCTAGGATGTGTACTGGTTCCACCCGGAAATCCCCTTCGTGCTCCACCTGGATCACATTCCAATCAATTATGTGGTTGGGATCAGGTGCATACTTCTTTAATAATGATACATGAAATACATTATGCACTCTCATGGATGCAGACAATGCTAGCATGTATGAAATTGGCTCTATCTTTTCTAATATTTCAAAAGGTCCACAATATCTCGCTGCAAACTTCAGGCAACTTCCTAATATTAGCAAACTTCTCTTTGCCTTCACTTTCAAAAACACATGTTCTCCCACTTCAAAATATCTGAAAAATTTGTTCTTATCTGCATAACTTTTCTACCTATCCTGAGCAGCCTTTAAATTTTGCTTTATCCTTGTCATCTTCTCTTCCCTTTCCTTTAACCAATATGGTCCAACAATTGCTTTGTCTGCTAGATTATCCCAACTCACTAGAGTGTTACATTTTCTTCCATACAATTCTTCAAATAAACTCCTATTCAATGAGGCCTGATACCCATTATTGTAGGAAAATTCAACTAAATGAATATAGTCTTCCCACTTTGATCCATCACATACATTCTAAGCATGTCCTCAATTATCATGTTAGTCCTTTATGTTTTCCCATCTGACTCTAGATGATACGTTGTACTAATATTTAGATTTGTTCCACAGCCTTTGAACAAACCTTTCCAAAAATTCGAAATAAACTTTGGATCTCTATCTGAAACTATTGTCTTAGGCACTCCATGTAACCTAGAAACTTCCTTCATATAAATTTTTGCAGTATTTTCCACCCTGTGTGTAGTCTTTACTGGAATAAATGTGTTTCTTTAGTCAATTTATCCACCACCACCATGATGGAATCATGTTGCTTCATTGTTTTCGGCAGCTTAGTAATAAAATCAATTGTAACTACTTCCCACTTCCATTCTGAAATGGGAAATGGTTGTAGAAAACCTACTAGGTGTCTATGTTATGTCTTCACTTTTTAGCATTCTAGACATATGGCTATGTAATTAGCCACTTCTTTCTTCATTCCCGGCCAAAAGTACTAGCTTCTTACTACTGCAATTGTCTTCTGATATCCTGGGTGCCCGACATATGACAAACTATGAATTTCCTTCAAAACTGCATTTTTCAGCTCGTTGGAATTCAGCAAATATACTTTTCCCTTGTACATGAGAATTCCATCTTCTTTCATCTCATAATAATTAAATTTCTACTAAAACTTATTTTGTTGTAATGTTTCTTTTATTTTTACATATTGTTGATTTGAATTTGCTTCTGCAATAATTTGATCTTTAAAATATGTCCTGTACATGTTGATGGCTGCCACATGCACTTCATGAGCTCTCCTATGGAGTGCATCAACTACTTGATTTTCCTTGCCCTTTATATTCTTAATTTAGAAATCATATTCATTCAAAAATTCCATCCATCTAGTTTGTCTGGCATTTAGTGTTGGTTGTCCAAATAAATGTTTCACACCACAGTGATTTGTTCTTAACTCAAATTTCTTACCCATAAGGTAATTCCTCCACATTTTTAATGCATGTACAATCGTTGCTAACTCCAAGTCATGTGTAGCATAATTCCTCTCATGCTCTTTTACTTTTCTAGACTCATAGCATACCACATGGTCCCTTTGACTGAGAACTCCACTGAGTCCTTCCTTGCATGCATTGGTGCACACAACAAAATCTTCATTTGGATCGACAATATTAAATATCGGTGCACTTGTCAATATTTCCTTCAATTGTTGAAAACTCTTTTCACACTTGGAAGTCCATTCAAATTTCACTCCCTTCTTTTGCAAAGAAGTGGTTGGACTTGCAATCCTTGAGAACCCTTTTATGAATCTTTGGTAATAACCAGAAAGACCCATGAATGATATGACCTTTATCACATTCTTTGGCACTAGCCATCCTCTAATAGCCTCTATCTTCTCATGATCAACTTCTATCCCTGCTGCAGAAATTATATGCCCCAAGTAGTGAATCTTATTTTGGTAAAAGATGCACTTACTTAGCTTAGCATACAATTTATGCTCTCTTAAAACTTGCAACACCATTCTTAAATGTTGCTCATGTTCCTCTTCTGATTTAGAATAGATGAGGATATCATCTAAGAACACAATCACAAACTTGTCCAGGTACTCCCTGAACACTCCATTCATCAGACACATAAAAACTATTGGAGCATTTGCTAGCCCAAATGGCACTACTGTGAATTCATAATGCCCATATCTTGTTCTGAATGTTGTCTTGTTGATGTCTTCTTCCTTTATCCTTACTTGATGATAACATGATCTCAATTCAATCTTCGAAAAGATTCTTGCACCTTTCAACTAGTAAAACAAATTATCAATTCTTGGCAAAGGATATTTATTCTTTATGGTGACCTTATTAATCTTCTTGAAATCAATACATAGCCTTAAGGTTCCATCCTTCTTCTTCACAAAAAGAACCAGGGCTCCCTAAGGTGACACACTTGGGCGTATGTATCCCTTATTCAAAAGTTATTCAAGTTACATCTGCAACTCTTTTAGTTATGGTGTACCCATTATGTAAGGTGTCTTAGACACTAGGGCAAATCCTGACACCAAATCAATAGAGAAACCAATGTCTCTTTTTGGTAGTAGTCCCGGAATTTATCTAAAAACATCTTCAAAATCCCTCAAAACTAGATGGTCTTCAATGCTTTCCACTTTATCTTTGGTTGCCTCCTCCATATGGGCTGCAAACATCTGAGATCCTTTCCTAAAGCTCTGCTTCAACTGCATAGTTGAAATCTATCTAATAGCTACAACTCTTGGAATTCCTTGAATCTTCCCTTTCTTCCTTTCGTCATCAAGACAAGTGATTGTCTTGTTGTAACAATCTAGGACAACATGATGTTTCTTTAACCAATCCATACCAATTAGACAATCATATGAACCAATGGTATGATGTTTACATCCACCTTTGTATTGATTCCATTCATGTCTATTGGACAATATTTAACCATCTCATTGATTTTCCTCTTATCCCCCGTGGCTAACTGAACTAATGAAGATTTATTATGCTTACTTCTTTACAAGTGAAATCTTTCAACAAAGTTAGCATTTATGTAACTATGTCTAGCTCTAGAATCAATTAAAATTGCTATGGGATCATTATTGATCTTACCTTCCACTTCAATCATGGGAGATTGATACTTTTCCTACTTGTTATCCAAGGTTTCATAAATCCTTGACATTCTCATGCCCATGTCTTCCATTGTTTCATCCTCTTGAATGTTGTGGAAAGTTCTCATTCTTTCTCCTTTGTGAGGGAAATCCCTATATATATAATTTCCCTCACATTCCCAACATTGCACCGACTACTGCCTTGGCCTTTTTCGAAATGAATTTGCAGTCCCGTGTTCAGTTTGTGTGACTTGACCGTGTTGATTCACTTGGAAATTATTCTAGAAAAAGGGTGGCTTAAAACCCTTATGCCTTTGATCCTTCTTATCCTTCATCTTGTCATTCCAATCTTTTTGGAAAACAAGTATTCTTTTCCTCTGTTCATACAGATGCCTTGCTCTCCTTATGGTTTCCTCCAAGGTTTTGGAGTTTTCATATTGAATCTTATTGTTGTAGAAAGAGGGTAACCAACTTAGAAACATTTGGATTTTGACTTTCTCATCCTTGATGAAGTCAACATACTTCAACAAATCAAAGAACCGCTTCTCATATTCCTCCATTATCATGGTTCCCAACTTGAGTTCAAAGAATCTTTCTTTCATAGTAATGCTCAAACATATATTTATCTTGGAAATATCCCTTGAATTGCCTCCATGAGATTCTTTTCTCATCAAGGTTCTTGGTTTTCTTAATTTGATCCCACCACATGGTTGTCTTTCCTTGCAAGTGGTAGCTGGCGATTTTAGATTCTACCTAGGAGGGGTAATCATGCAACTGAAAATATTTCTTCATTTCCAACAACTAGGCCTCTGCCTCTTCTCCTTTCCTGTACTCACCATTGAAATTTGGTGACTTAATATTCCTAAGTTCACCCTGCAAGATGTCTTCCTCAGGTATTCTCCTTTTCCTCTAAACAGGAGACACACTTGGGCTACTCCATGGACTTGAACTTGCATGAGTTCTTCCAGTGGAATGCCTTGGAGAATGATGGTGTCTAGTCATGCTTCTTGACTTCCTATCATTCCCATGATCATTTATTTTTCTATGGGATATTGATGTTTATACTTGTCTACCACTAGCTACTTTCTTAGTGCCATAGTCCTTGTTAACTTGCTTCTGTAGCATATTTAGGCTTGGAAGTATCTCTTCTTGAGCCTTTATGATCCTCTCATTATCAACCCTATAGCTTTGCACTTCTTTTTGGGGGGCTTCTCATAGTTACAGTCCCTTTCTTGTCTCTTCTCCCATTAGACTCGATCTCAACATTACCCATGCTGGTATGCAAACCTCCAATTTCTTCTTAATGGTTGCAAAACCCTTGAGCATCCTCCATGTCTCTAGTTCTCATGTAGGAACTAAAGTTTGTTTTTCTGTATCTCTAATTCTGCAAGAATGTGCATCCAATAATTGTTGTTACAATTAAGTATATTGCAAAATATTTGTTCATTATAGTACATGTCATTCTTCATTTTAAATTATGAACAATATTAATGCACTACTCTCAAGTAGGATTCCTTAAATGCATTCATTTTCGAAACAACTTTCCAACGATTATTCGTTTGCTCCAATTTGCACCCCTAGTTTCGTCACACTCACTTTGAACTTATACTTAGATTCCTTACTATATTCACGAGCTCACAGGTGGCATACTCACACACTCATAATATTGTAATGTTCATTTCATAAGTCTGTCCGAGAAATCTCAACACTTAATCATTTTTCCATCTACACGGACTCACAAACTCATAATCTTGCAACCTTCCTTTCATAAGTCCATCTGAGAAGTCTCAACACTTAACCATTTTTCCATATATGCAAACTCATAATATTGTAACCTTCCTTTCATAAGTTTGTCTGAGAAGTCTCAACACTTAACCATTTTTTCATCTATGTGGACTCGCGATAACTTAACACTTAGACAAATTCCAAGATCTTACCGCAGTTTTGTGGGAATGACAATTGACTTGCTACATGGTTCCACATCACCTGCCAACTGTCATCCCATCCAAAATGTACCTGCCATGATGGAAGTACAAATATTTATTCTACCACGTCAACTGACACGTGGCCTCCATGTCATGCCAACGTTATCATACGAAAAAATAACCAAATTTTTCCGATTTTCTTATTTTCGAAATTTCCAAAGAGGCTCAATTCTTCACATTACCCATGAATTTCTCTCAATTTTACTGTAATAATTTAATAAAACAAGTTGAAAATATACTCCAGAATTAATTCTCTGTGAATTTCCACTTCAACGTTTTGCTAACTCGGCCCATCCAGGCTCAGCATTGAAAATTGGGCTCTGATACCACTTTGTAACATACCCAGCCACGCAGGTTGGGCCACGCAACATAAAAATCTCTCAATTACAGATCTGATACATAAATGCAACATTCCCCAACTCAATTGAGGGACATTATAATGCGGAATACACATAAAAATGAAATTTATGCTAACTTAAGTAATTCTTTTACTCTTAGCCAATTTCCTATAGCTTACAACTACAAATTCATAACAAATTTAGCTATTGTCTATAATCATAAAAAATATGCATCTAAAGCATGCTATTAATCAACATGAAATGTAGCTAAACCGCTCATTACAACACCATATAATTCATTCTCATTTACACAGAGTTCATGCATAGCAATAACACATGTAAATAACTCAGTACAAGATAAAACGCTTATCTTTAAACAAGAATTGTGCAACCAGTTGCTTGGAATGGACGTTCCACCCAACCATAGACTGAATATTCCAAATGTCAAAAGCGAGTCACACCCAAGCTGAGGCTAGTAATCCACAAAAGAAGGTGGTCTCTCGCAGTCCACTTGCAGCTCATAAAACTCATAACCCAACTAATATTCTCCTACAACTATCCCGATTTTTCTACCAACTCTCTTCCTCCTGACTTGCCCAACCCAAGGAATGCACCATTCGTTTATCAGGGATAACCCAAGGAATGTGCCATTGATTTATCAGGGTCTCTCTGGCATAGGTAGCCAGGAATCTCTTAGTTGGGAACTCAAGGGAACTTGCTGCTAGGAAAACTATAAGAAAACCAACAACAAACACTTGTTGTTTTAATGTAACTCACACAGGAGTTCACTCTTCAATCCTGACAACCTATCTCTTTAGTTTTCCAGCTCCAATTTTCTCCAGTTACGCTCCAACCTGCTCTAGAATTCGCCATCCATGGTTGCACCAGCTCCAAGCTCTCTTTCTTGCTCTCTCCTTCCTTCCCATGCACAAAACTTGTCTGACTAAAAATTGTTGTCCCAACCCATACGAATTGCCTCTCTTGTGGCTTGCCTTTCTTGACTCACACTCTTCCCCAAGTTGATTGTACTCAACCCCCATGTGCCCAATAACTCTAGGATGTGACCTCTCACAACCAACCTCTTACATGTATTCAATGATTAGCTTTGGGAACACTCAATCAAAAATTGGAAGGTTCATATACAATTAGCAAGTTTAGGAAAATGGGTTAAATTAATATACATGGGTATTTCCCCATTAGACCCCTCTCGACCATTATCCTAGACACTCCCCTCTCTTGTGGATTAATTTAGCCCCCATATCTTGTCCATGTCCCCTTAGCAACTAGAATCATATTTTTATTATTAAAACATTGAAATACAATTCACATATTACATCGCTTGGTCGTAGCCACATATTATATCCACATAAACATTAATTAAACTAGGGATTATAATGGGTATGTTACACAAACATACAATTAGAAAAAGAGTATTAATGTGGAATGAACTCCCAATATAGAGATATGGCACTACAAGAAAAGAGTATTGTAGATGTCGCATAAGCCAACAAAGACACATAAATCATAACATCCATGGTTTATTGTTTTTCCTTGATTTTCTTCACAATTATGTTGGATTTAAGTGCTAAAATATCCTTATAATGCACAATTGATGTCTGATTTTACACAAAAAAGTGTTGAATTTGAGTAACATATATAAAATCAAAGCAAGAAGACTCTAACAATGAATGAGAATGGATTTTGACATTATTAGAAATTATAGTTGTCAAAGTATATAGACAACGATCCTATATTTTTATAAATTGAAAGAGACTTGTACACACATTGTGGTACTCATGCGTGGGTGAAGTTGGACTCTCTTGAGAGTTACAAGTGGTTTTCTCCAAGTTAAATTTAGTAGATCTCGTAAGCACAATAGGTAACTTACTACATCGTTATGGAGTGATAGTTGGAGAACTAGGGAATTGAAGAAGTGAAGATTAATTAATACCAAGAAGAGGTGGTGCAGATAAAAAACATTTAAGCACTTAAGCACAGCTAAGGATAGATCAACATATAATGGATAACATTAAAAACTTCCATTATATATATAACCAAAAGTATAACTAACTTCCTTAGCATGAGGAAGACAAAGTCAACTTTGATCACCTTTGACATGAACACAAGTTGATTGAGTCAAGACCACCTTTGGTTAGCTAAATTGACCAGTCATTCTCTTAGTTTACTTCCCTAGTTGACCTTCAATAATCCAAAGGTGAGATGAATCTATTGTTCCAAAAATTCCAACACCCTTTGATCAAAATAACTCTCTAGATGGTTGGAATTATCTTTGCACATGTTGATCGCCCATAAGAATAGCTTCATGAAGCCCAACCATAGCCCGAAGTTTCAAAAACTTAGATTCAATCAATGGCTTCGTAAATATATAAATAATATGATCGGCTTTCCTACAATAAACAAGAGACACAACTTCCTCTCGTACCAACCATATTAAATAATAAGTATGAAGCTCCACATGGTTCATATTAATATGAGCAATAAAATGTTTTGGCTACTTGTATTGCATTTTCGTTGTCACGGTACACTAAAATTGACTCTTCAAAAGGGAATTTGAAATCACCCGTAAGGTTGTGAATCCACATTGCCTCTTTGATATCACTAACTACACATATATATTTAGCTTATGTGGTAGATAAGGAAACAAACTTATGTTTCTTACAAGACCAACCTATGGGTTTGGATCCAAGATGAAACACGTAGCCTAAGGTTGAATTCCTATCATCTATATACCCAACCCAAACAAAATCAATAAAACCAACCAACTTGTTCATATTCATACTACAATATTTTATACCAAGCTTATGTACCGTTGATCTAGTAAATAATCCTCTTTGTGACATTCAAGTGAATATGTTTCAAATATTGCATGAACCTAGAGACCAACTAATATCAAAGGATATATCATGTTGATTATGAGTTAAACTAATATGACTACCAAAAAGTTGCTTAAAGAGAGTATTGACTTTTGGAGAATCACACTTCTTAGTTAGCTTCACTCCCAAATGGTAATATGTAGCACATGGTTTACAATGTACCATCTTTAATCTCTGTAATATATCCAAAACATATTTATGGTGAGAAAGAAAGATACCATCATCCATTTGAAAAACTTGGATATCTAAGAAGAAATGCAACGAAATAAGGTCAGTAATTTCAAACGTATCTATTAACTACTTCTTGGCACCCAAAATTAAGTTGACACTACTTCTATTGATGACTAAATCCTTAGTATATAGTGCCACAATTAAAGTATCATCATTCACATGCAAAGCATAAATACTATGATCAAACTCATGACACTTGAAGCCAAATCTAAGAAATAACTTGTCAATTTTCTCATGTCATGCTCTAGGGGGATAGTTTTAAACTATATAAAGATTTCTTTAGTAAACACACAAGATTTCCATCCTTCTTAGATATTACAGGTTTCTCCATATAAACCTTGTAAGTGAGATCACCATGTAGAAAATGACTCTTGATATCCATCTAATATACCTACCATCTAGAACAAGCAATAAGTAAAATTATTAGTTGAATAGAGTTCATGTTTGCAACAAGGGAAAAGTTCTCAGTGTGGTCAATATCTTTCTTGATGAGAAGATCCATTTTCTACTAGTTGAGCTTTATGCCTCTCTAAAACACCTTTAGACGTGAATTTAATCTTGTAGACCCATTGACAGTTCACCATATTATTTCCTTGTGGCCAAGAAACTAAGTCCTAAGTTTTATTCTTTATCAGTTGTATTATTCAACCATAGAATTCTCCCATTCAGGTCAACCATGTGCATCTACATATGTATCAATATGACACGTATCTACCACACATTCCATTAAAGCAACACTATCATGTTATTTTTCCTTGAGTCATTTACATTACCTGCATCAACATGTGTAGCTTCAATTATCTTTATTGCCTATTTGGGTAGACTAACATCCCTTCTAAAAGGAGTTCATGCTACAAAATCACCATGAGAATCCATAGTCAAATGATTAGGTAGTCTATTTCTTGTAGTTGACTCTATCATAGAAGTTCGGATACAAGTTTGATATGTTATGTGGGTTGACTATCTAGTTGGTAGGTTGATTGATGTATTGTGTAGGTTGGTCAATCCAAAAGTTCTCACAATTTCAAATGGATCACTACTTTAAAAACTAGAAGAGGATTTCAACAAAGAAATACTTCAGGTCCACTCGTCACAAACAACACATCTCCTATAAATAATTTCTTATTTGGTTGGATCAAACAACATTTAGGATTTTGACTCATAAAAATACACCGTCTTACTACGTGCATGACTCCTCGCATCCATCTTATTTCTCTTATCATATAGAATATGAGCCCCAACTATGAATCCAAATGTTCTGAGATATCTAACTAGGGGTTTTCTACCACTCCATTTCTCAGGAGGAGTCATATCCCACATAGCTTTGGTTAAAACATATTTAGAAGGTAATTTGAGTAGTTTACATCCTTTACCCAAGATCTAGTTGATGATCCTTTGGATTGAAGTGAACGTTGTGTCATTTCAACCATGGTATGATTCTTCCTTTCAACAACAATATTTTTCTAAGGTGTGTAAGGTATCGATCTCTAGCATGAGATACCATTATATGACAAGTAGCTCTCAAATCCCTTTCTCACATATTCTCCTCCATTGTCTAATCTTAGACATTTCACAATTGAAAGACACAATCCTTATTCTTCATGAAATCTACCTATGTATACCTAGAAATAATCAATAGAAGTAAAAATATACCTTGCACTAGCTAGTGATGGTTTATTCATTATACAAAGTTGTCATTGTGAATAATTTATAGCTAAGTCTTTACTCTCAAAGTGTTTTATGTCTCAAATGTATCCCGATGATTCTTTCCAAGTACACACCCTTAAGATGCACCATCAGTCACTACCTTATGTATTCCATTAACCATCTTAAATTCCACCATTAATTTCATTCTTCAAAAATTCAAACATTCTAGTCTTCCATGCTAAATGTTTTTATGGTCGTCGGTCCTAATTATGAGTATAGTGGGTCTTGGATCCTTCTTAGTAAAATAAATGAACTTATGTAGTTTCTCTTTAGGGTTAAGGACACCTTTAGAAAAAAACAATAAACTCATTGTTAATATCCTCCATAAAAAACCTATTAAGATAGAGTTCAACCTTCTTGCCATTTTGGGCTAGTTGGGATATATACAAAAAAAATGGCATTCAAACTTGTTACATTATATGTAATAATGATCGTGACACTACTCTAACATTTTAATCCTACCATAACCAACAATACTAAGAGCATGATCATATATAACAATTATGTCTTCTTCAATATCCTTAATTAGTGAAGAAAAGAGGGAAGTATCCTTAACCATATGATGGGCACAATCAAAATCAACTATCCACTCACTTTTATAAATGTGAGTATATGATACTTGAGAAGTACTAAAGGAGAATATACAGTTATCTCCCTTGCCTTATAAAATTTGATGTTGCTGGTCGGTTCATCAACAAGTTGACACCTCTCCTTCAAGCCTCTTGACCCTATCCTAAAGATCTTTACATGTTTTCTTCTAGAGAGAAAAACTTCACAACAGGTCTTGTCCTACCACACTATTAACAAGTCTTCTTCTTCTTACATTTCTTAGTCAATGACTAATCATCATGCTTCTTCTTATCACTCTAGTCAACACAATCCAGTTCTTTCTCTCGATTGTCTCATGGACCTCTTTCTCTATAGTTTTGTTGACTTTTTCTTTTATGAAAATTGGCCTATTTCTTATTCTCAAGTTTACTTCATCAAGTAACTTTTCTTATTCCCTAATTATAAACCATAGAAAGAATCAAAGGTATAGTCTTTACCACCTTATTTTCTAAAATCCCAACTAGCATGGAATGTTGTACTAGACATCACAGGGTGTCTTTAAATTCATCAAGATTAGTTCTATAAGCTAGTCATATTTATTTGGAAAATCCTTACATTCACCCAATTTCAATTGTAGCTCCTTTGCAAGAGACAAATAATATTTCAAACTTGAAAAGTGAAAGGGGTGTTGATATTATGGTATCCAAGGGATGTATTAAACTTTACGTGTAACCTTTGACGAGACTAGAATACTCTGGGAAGCAAGAGAAACCCTAAACAGATGTGTAGAAACACTAGAAGACATGTCGGCTCAATAAAAGAGTTAATATTTAAGTATTAACCTCTAAAAGTAGAAGTCGGCTTGGACAAGTGACAAATAAGACTATAAATAAGAGGGCGCTAGAGCTCATTTTTCACTCTTACTCTCACAACTGCATAAGACTAGTGGTGCACAAGTTTGGAGAGGGAGTGCAGTTGCAGCTACTACAACTGGGATTTTGGATTTTGGTTGGAATGTATACTTTGTTAATGTTTGGACTTTTTGCCTTGATTATGGTTTGGATTCTTTTCTTAGTACACTAGCCTTGGAGAGAGATATGTTATCTTGGTTGGCTATTGGTTTTAAGGTTTGCTTCCATAATTATTCTATCTATCAAGGTTAAAGGTGCTCGGGGGTGGCTTTGTGCCTATGGTTGGGTGACAATATTTCTATATTGTCCATGGAAAAATGAGCACGTCTCTTTTATTCTAACAGGTTCTAGGACCACACTATCTTCAGACAGTCTAACCAATGGAAGCTAGATTGGAAAGTTATTTTTTAAGCTCATTATGGCACCAGTTACAGTTGCAGCTAGGTTTTCTAATTATGCAGCTGCAACAAACCCTAACCCTTGTGTTCGGGCACTTATGGTGAAGAAATTGACCTAATTCCTTGAAATCCTAGTGAGCCCTAGCCTAACGCACCTCTTGGTATTCTTATCTAGCAAAAACGTCAGGGTTTAATTTTTGGTCAAAGTCAAAGTCAAATTATGACTGGTCAAAATCAAAGATTGACTTCTGGTCAAATTGATTTTGTGATCAAAGTTGAAATTTTAGAGTTTCTAGCTTATTCTAATCATTGAATCTAATCTCTTCTTGTCAAGAAGATATTGTTGGCATGTTTTTACAGGTAGAGTATTCTTTTCATTGATCGCAAGATCAGAGTATGCATCGATGGAAAAATAGGAAGAAAGTAAGCTCAGGAGGAATTAGCGCAGAGTTGAAGGCAATGCGAAGGTGTGCTTGTTCATTTGATGGAAAACAAGCAGGCAAGGAAGACCAGCAAGGCAACGATGATCGAATGGCAAGATCGAAGTGTTGGTCAAACTCCATTTCAAAGTTTCGACTACCGGGATTTCGGATATCGGGAGTTGGAGATGTCAAGAACTCCCACTACAGAAGTCCCTAAGTCATGAAATGCAAAACCACGAAGTCACGAAATAAGCGCATCGCTCGAAGTTTCGGCTACCGGAGTTTTGGATACTGGGAGATATAGATGTCACAGACTCTCGTCATCAGGAGTCTCGAAGTGCCGAAATGTGAAATCCAGAAAACCCAAAAAAGGCGCATCACTCAGAGTGTTGGATACTGGGATTTCGGTTATCGGGAGATGGAGATGTTAGAGACTCTCATCAACAGGAGTGTCGAAATCGCGAAATCCAAAATGGCGAAATGATCTGAGCCATTGGTTCGAGGAGATCGTGGACCGTTGATCTGACTCCATTTCAAAGTATTGGATACCGGGATTTCAGATAGCGGGGGATGGAAATGAAAAAGACTCTCATCATAAAGAGTCTCGAAGTCATGAAACCTGAAGTCATGAAATGATAAAAGAATCCACACCAGAGTTTCGGATACCAGGAGGTTGAGAAGTCAAGAGTCAGGACACTACATCACAGGAGTCCTGAAATCGTGAAACCCAAAGTCGCGAAATGATAAAGACTCCATACCGGAGTTTCGGATACCGGGAGTTCGAAGAGTCAAGAGTGCAGACTCTTCATCTGAGGAGTCCTAAAATTGCGAAACCCGAAGTCACGAAATGCAATTATCCGAAATTAGAAACGCTGGAGTACCGGACCATTGATCCAACTCCATTTCGGAGATTCGGATACCGGAACTTGGAGGTGTTAAGAACACTTCACCACAGGAACGTAGAAGTGTCGAAATGCGAAATCATGAAAAGCACTTTATGGATAAGTGATTGGTCTTGGCCATGGTCATATAGAGGAAGGAGCTAGTCCATGCTAAACCCCATTTCGGGGATCAGGAGTTGGAGGAGTCAAGGGATTGACTCGAGAATCCCCAAAATGTGAAATTGTGAAATGCAGTTTCGAACTAGCCGATGGTCACCGCCTATGGTCACATCGACGGAATATGGGGGAAGGAGCTAGTGCAGACAAGCTCCTTTTTGGAGTTTCGGGGATTGTGATTGGGAGTGTCGAGACACTTGGTCACACGAATGTCCAATTGTCGAATGCTGAAATGCCGAAATGATGAAATGTCTATGTAGCTGGTGGTCACCGCCGGTGGTCACGTAAGTGGAAGGAGCTAGCATAGCTAGGCTCTATTTCAAGGTTCGCACTGTAACTGCAAGAAAACCATTGATGGTTTTTGCCAGAGGTGTGTAAAAGACTTTTGTGTAACTGCAAGATGAGTAGAAGAGTTTGAAGGAACCTTCCAGTGGAATGAGGACTGGCCATAGAGGCGATTGGCAGCTGGAAGAGCGTTGAAGCCTGTGATTGCAACAGAGAGGTTAATCTTGACTGTGCCAAAGAAAACGAGGAGTCTCATCTTCCAGAGAGGCTGAGGAATATCAGCGTAACACCCAGTGATGTTGGACGCATGGGTTTGATAGCCAGAGAAGCTGAAGAGTTGCCATGATGAACAGGCAGAGCACTCGACATGAAGAGGATGCAAAATCATTGCACATAGAAAGGAGAAGGTGTACAGAGACTATAAGGAGGGAGAAGAAAGAAGAGAGGATTTGTTGTTGCTGGGGTGGTGTAATGCATGTGTGAAGAAGTAAGGGGAGTGCAGCAGCTCAAATGGACAGAAGACAAAAAGTGCACTGAATGGGAATGGCGCAGAAAGCACAAGAGGCAGAAGAACATAAAAGTGAAATGGATGCGTGCAGGAAGACAGTGAGGAAGACAGAGCAGCGAAATCCTGTAGAATAGAGATGAGACTGGTAAGATGTTGTTGAGCACTATATCATTGTAATAAGTTTCATTAATTCATATTCATAAACCAGGGTGGTAGGGAGGTGCTAGGGAGGACTGGTGTCCTCAGAGGTTCAAGTGGGTGCTTGAACATAGGGAGTTGTAGCTTCCTTCTAGTTGGTGCTAGAGAAACCAGGGAGTTGGTGCTTCCTTCTAGTTGGTGCTAGAGAAAATAGAGAGTTGGTGCTCTCAACAAGTAGCAGCTTGCAAAACAGAGGTTGGAGCCTCATTATGAGTTGGTGCTCATATGTATGATAATGTAAAGAATGTAAATATTACTTATCATATAAAGAAGAAGAGGTTTTTACCCCATATGGGTTTCCTCGAGAAAATCTATCTCTGTGTATCTCATATGTGTGACTGATGTTGAATATGCTATTTCTTATTTCCCTGCATCATTGTGATTGTCATTGAGTGCTTTGTAACGAATTAAAAATACGTATAATTGTTCAAGCTCGGTAAAAAACTGATTCACCCCCCCCCCTCTTAGTTTTCCAACAATTGGTATTAGAGTCGACCCCTTTTATCTAAAGGTAGATCCTAGAGCTTAAACATGTCAAGCCATGAAGGAAATTCAACCAATAAGGCCCCTCTGTTCAATGGAACAAACTTTGCCTTCTGGAAAGTTAGAATGAGAACCTACATAATGGATTTAGGTGC
>ML791410.1:164099-180397 GCA_009831015.1 Picea engelmannii
TTGAATGCTACATCTGTCATAACTATGGACATAAATCTGTTGACTGTTGATTAAAGAACTATGAACCAGATTTGAATTCCCCTGCTGAAAATGTCAAGTTTTGGAAGAAGAAAGAAAGTGACAAGTGTGGATTAGTGTTGTCATCCCAAAGAAAAACGAACCCTTGGTATATACACAATGGATCCTCCAAACATATGATGGGAGACAAAGGTAAGTTTATATCCCTAAGTGAAAGAAAATTAGGACACATAACCTTTTGAAATGATGCTCCAGGTAAAATAAAGGGTAAAGGGATGGTGAGTTTAAGTAATGGAAAAGGAAAAGCCCAAGATGTTCTACTTGTAGATGGGATGAAACATAATCTTCTTAGTGTAAGTCAAATGTGTGACAGAGGATGTGAAGTGGTGTTCACGTCCAAGGACTGCAAGATAAAGTCAGTAAACTCAAGACAAGTGGTGGCCAAAGGCATAAGGACAAAAAATAATGTATATGTGCTGAAAGAAAATAGAGAAGAATGTCATATAAGAAAACATGATGAAAGTTGGTTATGGCATAGGAGACTTGGACATCTAAACTTTGACCACTTAATCAAACTCAGAAATCTCGAGGCAATAAAAGATCTTCTAAGAATATCAAAGCCCCAAGATTCAATGTGTAAACCTTGCCAAGTAGGAAAGCTAAACATGACACAGTTTAAGTCCAAGATCTTTACTTCAATAGAGAAACCACTTCAACTAGTTCATATGGATTTATGTGGACCATCAAGACAGGAAGGCACAAGGAAAGAAAACTACTTCATGCTGATTATTGATGATTACTCCAGACTTACTTGGGTTTCCTTTCTCAAAGAAAAAGCTGAAGCATTTGAGAAGTTTAAAATATTTAAGGCTTTAACTGAGACTCAAACAGGCAAGAGGTTAAAGGAAGTAAGATCAGACCGAGGAGGAGAGTTTATGTCAAGTGACTTCAAGGAATTCTGTGACAAACATGGGATCAAGAGAGAATACACAATCCCAAGAACTCCACAACAAAATGGAGTAATTGAGAGGCAAAACAGAATAGTGCAGAAAATGGCCAGGTCAATGATGAATGAGAAGAACATTGGTCAAACCTACTGGGTAGAAGCAATACACACAACATTCCATGTTCTTAACAAAGCCCACCTCAGACCACAAAGTGACAAGACACATTATGAAATGTGGTTTGGGAGACCTGCCTCAATTAAACACTTCAAAGTCTTTGGGAGTAAATGCTACATAAAGAGTAATGATGAGAACCTTGGAAAATATGATGACAGGGCTGATGAAGGTATCTTCTTGGGGTATGCTACAAACAGTAAAGGATACAGATGTTATAATAAGAGGCTGCATAAAATGGTTGACTGTATTGATGTAAAAGTTGATGAAGGAATCCTAGAAAGAGAGATGTACAGGAATGAGTCTTCTACAGAAGACACAGCTAAAGCTGAAGATGAACAGATCCAAGAATCAGAAAACGAAGACTCTGAATCAGATGAAGACTCAGACACTCATACATACTCAAATCAGCAGTCAAATTCAAATTCCTCCTCTAGAATCATTCAAAAGAATCATCCTACAAGTCAAATAATTGGAGAAAAAGACAAAGGTGTACAAACTAGGAGAAAGCTAATCAAAACCACCGAACAATGTCATAGAGCTTTCATATCCATGCTGGAACCCAAGAATTTCAATGAAGCCAGCAAAGATGACCACTGGGTTAAAGAAATGAATGATGAACTTGATCAGATTGAGAAAAAAAATACATGGGAGATGGTTCATAGACTTGAAGGTAAAAACGTCATTGGCTCCAAATGGATCTTTAAGAATAAGTTGAATGAGAAAGGACAAGTTGTCAGGAACAAAGAAAGGTTAGCCTGTAAAGGATATGCTCAGATAGAAGGAATGGATTATGATGAAACATTTGCGCCCGTAGCAAGATTAGAAGCTATCAGAATGTTTTTTGCCTATGCTTGCCATAAAAGGTTTAAATTCTATCAAATGGATGTCAAGTCAGCTTTTCTAAATGGAGATTTAAGTGAAGAAGTTTATATAGAAAAACTAGAGGGTTTCAAACTATCTGATAACCCTGACTTAGTATGCAAATTGAAGAAAGCTTTATATGGGTTAAAACAAGCCCCTCGAGCCTGGTATCACAGACTGAATATGTATCTCAAAGACAAAGGGTTCAAGAGAGGAACAAATGACAACAATCTGTATATTAAAACAGAGGATAATAATTTGCTCATCATATTGGTCTATGTAGATGACATCATCTTCAGATGTAATAAGGACCCATTAGTACAATGGTTTGCTTCTGCCATGGAATCAGAGTTTGAAATGTCCATGATAGGAGAACTGTCATTTTTTCTTGGTTTGCAAATTACTCAAAGGTCTGAAGGGATGTTCATTTCTCAAGAAACATATCTAAGAGAAATGATGAAAATATTTCAAATGGAAGACTCCAAACCTGTGGGTACACCAATGGTTAATGGATGCAAATTAAGCAAGGATGATGACTCACCTGATGTTGATCAAATTTCATATAGATCAATGATAGGCAGCCTGTTGTACATCACAACATCTCGCCTAGACACAATGCATGTTGTAGGAATGGTAGAAAGATTTCTGTTTGCACCTAAACAAAGTCATTTGCAAGATGTCAAAAGAATATTCAGGTATTTGAAAGAAACAATGAATTATGGTCTGTGGTATCCTAGAAATCAGAATTTTCAATTATCTTCTTATTCAGATGCAGATTGGGCAAACTGTGTTGATGAGAGAAAAAGCACCAGTGGAGGAGCATTCTTCCTGGGTTACTCATTAGTAGCATGGCTTAGTAAAAAGCAGGGTTCTGTTTCTTTATCAACTACAGAGGCAGAGTATATTGTTGCTGCTACCTGTTGCACTTAGGTATTATGGATGATTCAGACACTTGCAGACTTGGAAGTAAAATACGCTGCACCGATCCCAATTCATTGTGACAACACAAGTGCCATCAGTGTGTCTAAGAATCCAGTATTCCACTCCAAGACCAAGCATATACCCATAAAATACCATTTTCTGAGAGAGCAGGTCACCAATCGGGTTGTTTAGGTTCAGTACATTCCAACGACAAAACAAATAGCAGACATATTTACTAAACCCCTAGCTAAGACCCCTTTTGAATATCTCTGACAAAAGTTGGGTGTCATCCTGCTTCACACCTAAGAGAGTCCATCTTGTTAGGGGGATTTTTGTATTGTTTGAATATCTAATGCCTCCTAAAAATTACTGCAACAGCTCAGAGGGAGCATGTTTTCTTTGATATTGATGTCAAAGGGGGAGAATAGGAGTGGTCTAGGTCGGATGCTACAGTTGGAGGTCCAAATGGATTAGCGAAGATGCTCAGGGTTGCCATCAATGCCAAAGGGGGAGATTGTTGGCATGTTTTTACAGGCAGAGTATTCTTGTCATTGATGGCAAGATCAGAGTATGCATCGATGGCAAAATAGGAACAAAGTAAGCTCAGGAGGAATTAGCGTAGAGTTGAATGCAATGCGAAGGTGTGCTTGTTCATTTGATGGCAAACAAGCAGACAAGGAAGACCAACAATGCAACGATGATTGAATGGAGAGATCGAAGTGTTGGTCAAACTCCATTTCGGAGTTTCAACTACCAAGATTTCGGATACCAGGAGTTGGAGATGTCAAGAACTCCCACTACAGAAGTCCCGAAGTCGCGAAATGTGAAACCTCGAAATCACGAAGTAGGCGCATCGCTCGAAGTTTCGGCTACCAGAGTTTCGGATACTGGGAGATAGAGATGTCACAGACTCTCATCATCAGGAGTCCCGAAGTGCTGAAATGCGAAATCTCGAAAACCCGAAAAAGGTGCATCACTCGGAGTGTTGGATACCGAGATTTCGATTACTGGGAGATGGAGATGTCAGAGACTCTCATCAACAGGAGTGACGAAATCGCAAAATGCGAAATGGTGAAATGATCTAAGCCATTGGTTCGAGGAGATCGTGGACCATTGATCCGACTCCATTTCGAAGTATTGGATACCAGGAGATGGAAATGACAAAGACTCTCATCATAAAGAGTCTCAAAGTCGCGAAATGATAAAAGACTCCACACCGGAGTTTTGGATACCGGGAGGTTGAGAAGTCAAGAGTCAGGACACTGCATCACAGGAGTCTCGAAATCACGAAACCCGAAGTCGCGAAATGATAAAGACTCCATACCAGAGTTTCAAATAACGGGAGTTCGAAGAGTCAAGAGTGAAGACTCTTCATCTCAGGAGTCGCGAAACCCGAAGTCATGAAATGCGATTCGCCAAAATTAGAAACGCTGGAGTACCTGATCGTTGATCCGACTCCATTTCAGAGTTTTGGATACTGAAACTTGGAGGTGTCAAGAACACTTCACCACAGGAATGCCGAAGTGCCGAAATGCGAAATCGTGAAAAGAACTTTATGGATAAGCGCTTGGTCTTGGCCATGTTCATATAGAGGAAGGAGCTAGTTTGTGCTAAACCCCATTTCGGGGATCGATAATTGGAGGAGTCAAGGGACTGACTGGAGAATCCCCGAAATGCGAAATTGCGAAATGCAGTTTCGAACTAGCCAATGGTCACCGCCTGTGGTCACATTGACGGAATATGGGGGAAGGAGCTAGTGTAGACAAGCTCCTTTTCGGAGTTTCAGGGATCGCGACTGGGAGTGTCGAGACACTTGGCCACATGAATGTCAAATTGTCGAATGCCAAAATTTCGAAATGATGAAATGTCTATGTAGCTAGTGGTCACCGCCGGTGGTCACATAAGTGGAAGGAGCTAGCATAGTTGGGCTCTATTTCAAGGTTCGCATTGTAACTGCAAGAAAACCACTGATGGTTTCTGCCAGAGGTGTGGAAAAGACTTCTGTGTAACTTCCATAGGAGCGAAAGAGTCTAAAGGAACCTTCCAGTGGAATGAGGACTGGCCATAGAGGCGATTGACAGCTGGAAGAGTGTTGAAGCCTGTGACTACAACAAAGAGGTTAATCTCGACTATGCCAAAGAAGACGAGGAGTCTCATCTGCCAGAGAGGTTGAGGAATCTCAACGTAACACCTAGTGATGTTGGACGCGTGGGTTTGACAGCCAGAGAAGCTGAAGAGTTGCCATGATGAACATGCAGAGCACTTGACATGAAGAGGATGCAGAAGCATTGTGCATAGAAAGGAGAAGGTGTACAAAGACTATAAGGAGGGAGAAGAAAGAAGAGAGGAGTTGTTGTTGTTGGGGTGGTGTAATGCATGTGTGAAGAAGTAAGGGGAGTGCAGCAGCTGAAATGGACAGAAGACAAAAAGTGTATTGAATGGGAATGGCGCAGAAAGCACAAGAGATAGAAGAATAGAAAAGTGAAATGGATGCGTGCAGGAAGACAGTGAGGAAGACAGAGCAGCGAAATCCTAAAGAACATAGATGAGACTAGTAAGCTGTTGTTGAACACTATATCATTGTTATAAGTTTCAGTAATTCATATTCATAAACCAGGGTGGTAGGGAGGTGCTAGGGAGGACTAGTGTCCTCAGAGGTTCAAGTGGGTGCTTGAACACAGGGAGTTGTAGTTTCCTTCTAGTTGGTGCTAGAGAAACCAGGGAGTTGGTGCTTCCTTCTAGTTGGTGCTAGAGAAACCAAGGAGTTGGTGCTTCCATCTAGTTGGTGCTAGAGAAAAACAGAGAGTTGGTGCTCTCAGCAAGTAGCAGCTTGCAAAACAGAGGTTGCAGCCTCATTATGAGTTGGTGCTCATATGTATGATACTGTAAAGAATGTAAATATTACTTATCATATAAAGAAGAAGAGGTTTTTACCCCGTATGGGTTTACTCAAGAAAATCTATCTCTGTGTATCTCATATGTGTGACTGATGTTGAATATGCTATTGCTTATTGCCCTGCATCATTGTGATTGTCATTGAGTGCTTTGTAAAGAATTAAAAATAAGTATAATTGTTCAAGCTCAGTAAACAACTGATTCACCCCCCCTTCTTAGTTGTCCAACATATATCTAGTTTTAGATTGGAAGATAAGTTGGACGTTGCTACAAGGTTTCAAAGGTATGCACTTGTATATGCTATCTAAGTTATATCATCTAGAAAACCATGAGTGTGTTTGCAGGGAAAGTACTAGAGACCTTTTCCAAGCTGTAATATTGGATTCATTGCATTCAGAAGAACAAGCGCACCCTCCATAGCAAGTGAGGCTTCAAGTTCCAAGTTTGATTAAATTGTTAAGCTTCAAATTTGTATATATCAAGGGTGATAGTTGCTACATTACAAATTGAGAAAGCAATATTTGAAAGGTTCTATTATTTCTAGGTGCAAAGAACACTTGACTGCATATGAATAATATTGATATATATGCTTATTATACTTGTTCACAAGATGAACTAACATCTCCTCGAGATAGATATTTCTTGTTTTCTCTTGTTGTTCTTGTTACGGGAAGGTACCCTTGTGAAATATGTTTGATGAACAATCCTTACGGAAGTTATCATAGAATAATTTTATAAGGATGATACAACTGCTAGATGGGAAGAAATCAGAACATATAGAAACAAACTTAAAGAGACTCAGAGGAGTTAGACTCAAAGAAATTCAGGAATCAAAAGGTAACTAGAACATGCTTGTGACACTTTGCAGAAAGCAAAGAGAGATGTAGTAGACATAAGCATGGACTCTCTCAGATGAAGGGAATTGATCACAAAATTCAAAAATAAGAGCATGCATATTTCCCATTCAGGCATGAAGCTGGGATTAGGAGGGAACTAATCCCCAACGATACGATCCATTGAAGAATCTATGAATACCATGAAGCATATGTCCATGTTCTTCATTGGAAGTAGCAACCATGATAAGTAGCATGTGTTCAGCTTGACTCTAAAAGAAGTATTCTTCGAAAAGAAGTCTTGAATATCCTTGGTTGTCCATCTTCATTTATGTTCCTATGGTGGAAGGAAAAAGTTGGAATATTCCATGGACTCCAACACTGAAGAGAAACATGAGGTAGAACATGAAGATTCCGAGAAATAAATAAAAGTCATAACAACCAATTTGAACCCACTAGAAGTAGTCAAGCAGAAGGAATGGAAGGAAGTTGTGATGAATAACAATATATGTGAGAAATTGTGAAAAATACTTAAGCATTGATAGATACAAGGCGAGACTCCAGGCTAGAGGGTTCTCCTAGAAGGAGGGAGAAGACTATGATGACAGCTTGTTCCAGTAACCAAACATACCTCTACCTAAGCCATTATATCTCCTGCAGTATCCATGGCTTGGAGTTTACATCAGATGGATGTAAAGACTATTCTTCTCAATTGAGTAATTGAATAAGAAATGTATGTAGAGAAACCTCAAGGTTTTGAGGTATACCAGAAAGAGACACATGTATGAATATAGAAGAAGACCTTGTATGGATTCAAGCAACCTAGTGAAGAGCCTCTCATGTACAACATAAGCGTGGTGAAAACTTCCTATGATAGAGGAAGTGTATTGAAATGATTCTTCAGAAGTCTGGGATGATAGATTGAAAATCTATGGAAAACTCCCATGATGATAGATCTGAAGAAGATGAGAGACTCTGATCCAGTAGACCCGTCTTTGTATCGACAATTGATTGGCTTGTTAAAGTATTTGGAGAATACTCAGTTGGATATTTTCTTTGTGGGACATTTGAGTTATGATATACAACTGCATGGATTTATCGATTCATATTGGGCAGGGAGTGCATATGACATGAGACGTGCTACTTGGATATGTTTCAGTTTGATATTTTCCACGATATCACGGGTTAGCAGGAAACAAAAATCTGTTGCACTCAGCACTACATAAGCAGAGTATATTGCAGCTTGTGATGCTTGTACAGAAGCAGTGTGGCTCCGTAAGCTGGTTTCTGGACTGTTTGATGAGGCGCTAGATTCAACTATGATATATTGTGATAATCATAGTTGTGTGAAGCTTTCAGAGAAACCGGTGTTCCATGATAGGTCGAAGAACATTGAGATCGAGTATTATTTTCTCCATGATAAAGTCCAAAGGGGAGAATTGGTTCTCTAGTATATCTTCACAGATGAGTAAATAATATATATTTTGGAAAAGCCTCTGTCCAAGATGAAAAGTTTTCGTACTTAAGGGACAAGTTGGTACTCGTGGAGATCACTTCCTTATTGGAAAAGGAAGAGATTACTCCCAGGTTGGGAGGGAGCACTGATATGTTATTGATTTATGGGAAGTCATTTTCCAGTTTGGAAAATGGTCCAGGTTGGGAAGTCACATTCTAGTCCAGAAAGTGGTCCAAGATTTCTGACGAACAATCATTTTCCTGTTCGGAAAATGGTCCAAATCGGATAGTAATTTTGTAATGAAAATGGTCTGATATATTGTTGAGGTACCATAGATAGTGATTCCCCTTATGGCCAGTGTGGGGGAATGGTCTAGGACAATCATTCTTCTTGGAAGTCACTCTGAGTAGTGGTCAATTTGAATGGTTTGCCTCGTCGGGAATTCATTCTTCTGAAGTTCACAGTTGTGAGCAGTTTCGAAGAATGGTCTGTTTTGGAGGTTGGTGCAGGACAATCATTTTCATCAGGAAATGGTCTAGACATTCATTCCCTAGGGCAGACTCATTCTCTCGAGGTTGCAGTGTGATTAGTGCCGGAAGAATGGCCCAGTTAGGTGAATGGTCTAGGTTCATCAATCAGGGACAGGCATTCTCTAGGGCAGACCCATTCTCTCTAGGTTGCACTGTGATTAGTGCTGGAGGAATGGACTAGTTAGGTGAATGGTCTAGGCTTAGAAATCAGGGACAATTATTCTTCTATGCTTCGGAAGAATATTCTAGATAGCCCATGGTTGATGTTTTTACTTTCTGAGGGCAAATGGTCTTCCAGATCTCATAGATGTGAGTGGAGGAATGGCCTAGATGACTCAGTTTGTATCTTGATATTTTTTATGCAGGTTGATATCAGATGATATGATTGTTGTGGAGACTGTATGTCTTTGGACAATAGTTGTATGCTATTTTGGTGGATGTGATCTACTGATAGTGACTATGTGTCACTGGTTAGTAGTCGTGTGCTACTAGGAGTGGTTGTGTACCACTGAATAGTAGTTGTATACTACTATGAATATACATAGTTGTGTTCTATTGAATGGCATTGTTCTGATTTCCATGGAGACTACCACTAGTATTGGAGATGATTTTCAGCTAGATGGATAGTTAGTGTGCTGATGGACAAACATTCTCCAGGCAGAAAATGGTCCAGGCAGGACAGATTGTTGGTGGACAAACATCCTTCCTATGGAGGATGGTCCAGGTTGAAAGATTGTTGGTGGACAAACATTCTCCCTGTGGAGAATGGTCCAAGTTGACAGATTACTGATGTACCATGGACAACTGTTCTTCTAGAATGTATGTCCAGATTAGAAGAATGGTCCATCTCCCTAAGTTCACAGTAGTGACCAGAGTGGAGAGATTGGTATAGGACATACATTTTCCCTGATTTCACAGTAGTGGATAGAGGGAAAATGGTCCATGACAGTCGTTCTTCTAGGATGTATGTCTGGATTAGAAGAATAGTCCTTGTAGCCCATGGCATGGCTTCCAACATCTGTTGGAAAAATTATTCTTCTAGGACATATGTCCATATTAGAATAATGGTTCTTGTATCACTCTGTGGAGTGAGTGACTTATTCAACATCATGCCCGATTACTCAAATGGAGTATGGCTTCGAAAGATGATGCAGTTGATGCTATCATATGATATTGATAGTGATGATGTTTCTTGTGAGTTGATCTACGTGATCATGAGATAACCTGTGTGGCTATGATGATGTTACCAATTGAATGGTCTTTTTTTTCTCAAGACCATTGCCTTTAATACCTCCCTATTTGATCACCTAAAATGAGGAAGACATGGTAAAATTTGATCACCTTAGACATGCCTAGATCTCCATATTTTCTTACTTGACTTGCACACCAATTGACTAAGTCCAGACCACCTTTGACTAGCTCAATCAACCAGTGGACTTCCCTAGTTGACGTTCAACTCTCAATTGACTCATCTCTAGAAGATCCAAAGGTGAGATAAACTCGTTGGTGTAATATCTAATGTTTTTTTTTCTGTGTTAATATGATTATTTTCATACATAGGTTTACATCAATAGTGTATGCAATATGGGTGATCCTGTGTAAACGATAAAAATCTATTAACTCATTTGTGAATTATTTTGAGGAGAGAGTAGACCTTATTCGTATAGTTGTTCAACTTTGCATGTTTTGAGTAAAGAGTATGCCTCATCTATTCATATAAGCATTCACCTTTTTATGCTTTGAGTAGAGAATACGCCCAATCTATTATATAGGTATCCACCCTTTTGCTTGTTTTGATTAAAGTCTATGTCCCATTATCTTTATAGGCATTCACCTTTGCATGCTTTGAGGAGACAATGAGTTCCATTTTTGCGAACATTCACCTTTTCATGCTTTGAGGAGAGAATGGGCTCCATCTCTGCAAGCATTTACCTTTGCATGCTTTGAACAAATAGTAGCTCCCCTCTTTCAAATATTCAACTTTGTAGGAGAGAGTGAACCCTATCATAGTCATTTTTTTCTTGCTAATATTAGAATGATGTTTTCCATGCTTTTTTGCTTAAAAATGAATTCATGATCCTAACCATGTGTTTTAGTGGGTGTTGATTCAAGTGGAATTAGATGGAGAGGTCTAAATCGATCCCTTATAAACCCTGAATAGGAAAGTAATGTTAGTCCAAAATAAAGTCATCAATTAAATTAAATAAAGGACTATAGACAAGTTTAGGCACCTTGGGAGCTAGAGGATGACATAATCAAGGAGAACCTCTTTTTGTTCTATTTCTTGATGCTAGACAATGATTGCGGCTATTCTAAAGGGGGGACGTAATACCTCATTTTGACCTCGTATCTTGTAAATATTCAAGTTATAGTATTGTGTATATGCAATGCCTTTTCTGGGTGTTAATCCATATGGGTTATGTTTATGAACACCCGTGATACATTTGTCAATATTTCTTGTGATAACCAAAGGCCAAGGCCCATTAGAAAATATTATATGTAGGCATTGACCAATTCTAAGTGAAACTATTAAAATTAAAAATCACTATGCTATAACACATAATATATAATATATAATATAAAATACATCTTGACTTTATTGCAAAAGGGGATTATGATGGGGAAAAGGGGTGAGACAAATGTGTTACTTGATTTGCCTTTTGTCAACATGAGAACTTCCCTTTTGGAATATTGTAAATGTGTTTATACATTTAAGAGATTTCTAACACCTTGATCTTGAAATGTAAGGCTTCATATAGAATTCGAATATTTGTTTTTCACTCATATATTCCATTGTTATTTTGTTCTCTCACTTTTAGTGATTCTTAGTTATCATGTAGTGGGCTTATAAGCATGGAAGGAAATTGTTGTAGTGACTTCATAAGATTATTATGAGCTTATGAGAACAACCTACATTGAGTTGTAATTGAGTTACATCTTTGCTCCAATCCAACTTGTATGTGATGTTGGTGATGAATTCTTTATGGCACGTAGTGCTTGAGAATGGCTCTTACCACATTTGTTGTTTAGTTTGGATTCTCTATACCAAAATTGTAGTCTAACTATTCAAAGGTTTTGTTGAGCAATGAGAGTTCAAAGAGTAGATGGCTAAGCCAATGTGAGTATAGGTATTGGGATAATCTTTAGCTTCTTGACTAGCACCACATTAATGTGAAGATCATGCATAGAACTTTGGAAGATTGGTTGATGCAAAGGGAAGCCAAAAGATAACATGGATAACATGTTGAAGCATTCAAGGCCACATGGTGATAGTTCAACCTACCTTGCCCTCCTGCCTTGCAAATGCATTACCATCTTAGATAGATTCCTTCTATACCTATCAATCCACTTCACTCAATCAACATTCGCACTCAAGTAACATCAATAGTTTCTAATTCAATGTCTTGGGATGTGGTCTAGTATTTGAGATGGAGATTATCATTCTAAATATCCATTTTAAAACCCTAGAAAGCATAGAGTCCTAAACATTGAGTTATCAATGAAGTTTAGTTGTGATTTCGATGTAGCATTCATTCAAAACAAATCATTATGTTGTAAGTTATTGGAGGAGTTTAGTGGTGTTATGTATTTAACATCCATTCAAAAAAGAAATTAAATCATTATGTTGGATGAATTCACAAATGCCCTTTCCCTCTACAACAATGTAGTTTGTAAAACTATTAGTACACTCGAATCATTCCCACCTCCACCAAGTGATGGTTTAATGAAAGATAATTCTCTTCACTGGTGTATTTCGTCTCTCTTTCTTGACTCCTTTAATTGAGATTGATCGAAGTATGAGTTTCCCAACTTCACTATAGTTTTGATTAGCAATTATCCCTTGCCAATAGTTAATTTTTCTTAGTTAATTGTAGTCCTCCATTGCATATGATCACATTGCTCCGTTCTATTCTAGATACATGCTTTGAAGTGTAATGTGACAATTGCCATCATTTTCAAAAACCAACTCATTTAATGCCTAGTAAACATCCATTGCTCCCACTTCTACTCAGTTACTATAGATCTAATTATATAGTTCTCATTGTTGTATTATAGTCATAAGTATGAAAGAGTTATCTTACAACGATCATCATTTTTTGCAACCAACTCAAGTTGACCTTGACATTATATCATCGCTTGCTATGTGCCACAACCCCATGCTCAATTTGCATTGGATATTCAACTTTATCTTTAGATAAAGTAATGGAAATTGAGCTTGAAAAATAGTGCTCCTTATAGACTAGTTCTTTAGCATAGTTCTTCCTTCCATTTCAACTAGATGGTGCTCAACCAACAAATATTTTGGGTTATATTGTTAGGTACATAGGGATGATATTTGTAATGTGTCCGTACTAATGGAAGAAGGTTCACTAAGTAGTTGGTGCATGGACGCATTAATGAATGTAACGTGACCATGCTTGTTGAATGGGGCCCACTAGGTAGTTGGAGGACAATAATATATAAAAATGGAATAATAACTGGTGCTTGGCACATGTCCTTAGGAATACTCATGAAAGTGCATATATCAACATTGATATCATTGCATTAGGCACGTTGGATTTGTATTGTAATAAGCATAACTTGTGGACTGATTCCTTTGATAATGAGTAATTAATGGTGTTGCCCTACCTTAAGGGTATTCTATGAACAATTGCATGGTTGTACTCTATTCCATTACATTCTCTTGAATGTGATAATTTTGAACTCTTTCTCTTTCCAATTTCGATTCATTATCTAATTGTAATTATTGAAATTTGTATAGAAATTTTATATTTTGTAATTGAGAAGAATCACATTTGATGAATCAATTTAGTTATTCAATTATATTGTGGAGAAATCACCTCTGACCAATCAATTAAATATTCGATCATTTTTACTTGACATGGTATTGTTATTACAGTCCTAGATTTTGACAACAAAAGACAAACAAAATATAATAGTTTCTTGACATCAAAATAGAAATTAAAATTGCTACCACAAATGCACATTTTCACCTCCCCACCCCCCTTGGGAAGTGTCATTGTGCATCTTATTTAGTTATTACGATTTTTTAATTGTTATCTCATCTTATTGTATATTATCATTTTTATTGATTCTCTTGATATTTATATCTTTTAACTTGTTGCTAATACTATAATGATATTTGTAATGTCATAATTGGTCATAAAATTTTCAAAAGGCTATATCATATATGATACAAAGAAGGAGACTCATCTTGCTTCATAATGTAGAAACGAAACACTGGCAAAGGTCTTAGTTATTGGAACAGGTGCATTTTTCAATAATTTAATTTAAGCTAAACAACCTAGTTTTATGCCTTGTAGAAAGTGGTTGAAGAGCCTTTCCATTATGTATGGATTGGGAAACCAACACCCTCATTTTTTAAAATAGACATGAAGAAGGCTTAAAACAAGTTACATGAAATTTGTGACAATTATATTTAAAGTTAGAGAGATTTTTTTTTTTTTTTTTCACAAATGAAATACCCACTATAATGTCTACTATCACTTTGTTATCTACTACATATGAAAATATAAATAAAAGATATAATCTTGTCTATTATAAATAAATAGATAAATAAAAAATTTAAATTTAAATAAATACATAAATAAAAAATATAAATTTATGAAAGATAAAAGTTATTCATCCTGGTTGATCCACCAACACATCTATCAATATTCAACTATCTCAACATAAGAAAATCACCATATAAATCTTGTATTGTTGCTCTAAGCAAATTACTGGGACAAAATATGTTCAATCCATGCTAAGCACATTTATCAAACATTAGGAAACACATTTATTAAACATTCAGAACATGTGCTATAGAAAGGGAAAGTCCAACAATTCTCCATAGATCTTCCACTTGAAAAGGTTTAAGCAAAACACATTTCTGCCATTAAAAACGTTACAGCCATTATGCTAATTTAAACAAATTAAAAAATACTACATCTCAAAAACAAAACAAAACAAACAACAGACTTGGAAGAAGGTCCTTTTCTTCCAACAACAAAAAAAAAAAAATCTAATTGGAACAACGAATCAGAAATTGCATCTCAAAACCAGATCCTGTGAGAAAACCAGCAACCTAATTGGGAGAAGATCCTGTTAGAAAACAGCAACAGCTTTTTCATTCAGGTGCCTGCAAATTCAGCGGTTCTAACTTTTCCATGATCTTGTATAAAGAAGAGCTCCATTCAGGGGATTGATTTTTCTTATATTCTTTCCATTCTTCCCACCACATCATGAACCTGCTTCCTTCGAAGAAAACATCTGAAGAAATGCTGAGAGCGTTTTCCATCTCTGTGACATACTCTTCAAACTTTTCAAGATTTTGTAGGCTTTGGTGTTGGCCTTGTTTGACAAATTTCAGTTTTTTCCAAGCCTCTTCTACATGTGCCCAAAAGCATGAGTCCGGAGTGAGGGATGCACGCTTTGTACGGCGTATTTGCCCTTTTGAACTGCGAGTTTTTTCTTTCTCTTCCATCCATTTCTCAAGAACTTTATGGCGATTATGTCTTCCATCTGAAAGATAGTTACCGTTGCCGTTAGTGCGATAATAATGTGCAATATCCAGAGGCTCTACAAATCTTCTATATGTGTTGCCGGCATTTATCCACTTATTTTGGGATTGGAAATCACTCGGCAATTCATGTCCCTCCCACGCTTCAATAATACCATCCCAAAATATCCCAAGACTTAACCTATACCTATCAGCACGGATATCCTGAGCGTTGTCATGATTCTTGAAGGTATCATAATATCCGATGCCACCGTCTTTCTCACAACGCTCTTTATACCACTCAAGCTCTGCCATATTACTTTGTTTCTGGCCTAATTCAACAGCTAACTTGTCAACAACTGTGATATACTTGTTTTCAATTTCTCCGGCTCTTAGAAGGGCAAGCTGCGCTTGATCATTCTGAGCAAAGTTATCAACAACATTTCAATCATCAATTAGCATTCCTAAACGAAGACAATACAATTCAAACATAAGATGTAATTTTCTTTTTGTTATTTTAAGAAAAGAATTGAGTATTACCTGAGCTCCAACACCAGTAGCTTCTAACTGCACTGAAATTCCCATGTCATAAGAGATTTCTGAATCAGGATTTGCAAATCTTCTCCCACTTATGGAGTTTTCTATGACACGTTTCAAAACCAAACCATACCCTATATGCTCTGAAAAACAGTCTTTTACAGTATTATCCGAAAGTTTTTCATGTCTCTGCATTGTCAAATGAAGCATCTTCAAAACAGTGTCAGAATTGTCAATACAAGCTGCGCCATGGCTTGAACAGAACATGTAAATGCCAACAGGTCTGTATGGGCTTCTCTTTGTAACCCCATCTGACCACTTTTGAGAATCAAACACACAATTTGAAGTACACTGCAGGACATTATTAAGAAGAATCCTACAAGATGTTTTACAAGCCTCTTGAATAGAAGAATATGGGACTTTTCTACGCCAACACGGCAAAATAGCAGTCAAGGGCTTATCAATGGACTCAAGCGGTGCAAGAAGCATCCGAGGAACAATATCATGCTGGGAAATCACATGCAAAAAGTAGCGTCCCCAATTCTCACGACCTACTGCTTCAACAAGTCTTTCATCTCCCACTAAAGGGCAACCAAATGTGATACAAAAGGGAGAGCTTTGCCT
>ML791410.1:181557-195790 GCA_009831015.1 Picea engelmannii
TCCCAAACACACCCAAAACTTCCCTACAAAATTGAATCTTCATCTTCCAAAAAAATTCCTACTAAAGGCTAATGATCAATGCAGCTATACCTGCCAATCCTTTCAAACATGAACACAGAAATGCCTTTATCAAAATGTAAAGAAAACAACCATATCATAATAAGAATTTATGAAAAAAAATCCCAAGCTGATCCTTACAGTGGGGTAGAGTCTTCTTCCATGGTATGCTAGTGCTACTTGCTTTGATTTGCTTAGCATTGGCGTTGGATTTAAGCACTGAAATGTTGCCCTTATAATGATTCATACTTGGTGTTTGTTTTTACTTACATGGAAAAAGGGAAGGAGCCGAGAAGGATAACTCGAAGACTTTGAATGGGTATGGAGAATAGGAAACTGTATGTCACTGTCAAATACAGTGATACATCACCGCAATGCGAAAGGGTCGAATATGGTTCGTGATAAGCCCCACTTGCTTGGTACGAAAATGTTGATAGCGACTTAATGAGAAGCCTTACACAAAATGACACCAATAGCAGAGGAGCTCTGACAAATGAAATATATTTAATTTTAAAAAATTGCCATCGTTCTTAGATTCTGTGGAAAACTAAAGGAAGAAACAATGGTTATCGAGTTCCAAGAAATTGCAGTCAGATTTTGAATGAAAACCGAAGGAAGAAATAATGGTTATTGAGTTCTCAGATATTTTGTTAACTGATAAATACTTATTAGTCTTGTCATGGGATTATAGTAATGAGTTTGTTTTGATGTGACATTAATTTTCTTTTGACCATAAATTTGTGTATGTAATGTAATGTTTAAGATAGTAAAACAAATATATATATTTGGATATAATAAAAATATTTGTGTTTCTCATTTCTAATTGGTTGATAGAATTGAAGTGTTATCCTTCCATCACGTCTTTCAATATATAGAATTAATTACATAAAAAATTCACCAATCACCACATCTAAATATAAAAAATTGTATTTATTATTATGCGTTATTATATTTATATTATATTTATTATCTAATATATTATTTATTATTATATTTATATTATATTTGTAATATATTTATTATATTTATATTATATTTATTATATTTATGAATATTATAGTTTCATTAGCTTACGGTTCATTACACATTTTGAATAACAAACAACTCTCAATTATTATATTTTGACAAAAAATATTCATTACTTGTGCATTTAGTTATATTAAGTTTCATTGTTCAACATGTATTTCCCAACTAACTCTGCAGGGACTGCATTGCCATGCAACCTTTGTTTAAGTGATGATGAAAGTGAGTGAAAATTGGTCTAAGTGGCTTTTTCTGTTAAATTTATTAATAGAAGCAATGAATTTTTCAAATAATAAAAACAATTTTTAAATCATATTTTTAAATCAATATAATGTCATATCAATATCAACAATAACGATGTTAATGTTGGTTTTCCATGTTAATGTGAATGATTTTTCTCATTTGATTAAAGGACTTTATTTTGGTTTGTTGGTTTTCCATGTTAATGTGAATAGTTTTTTTTAGGGATTAAAGTACTATGACTATGAATTTTCTTATTATACCTGCTATAGGCATGGTATATAGTGTTGAGTTAGGTTTGACTTTCTATTAGTTCATGGTTGATCATAAAATATACATCCTTTTATCTAAATTTTTAAAAAATAATGATTAATTTTAAATTTTAAATCTTATTTATATGATATCTTATTGGCCAAAAACTTTGAAGTCTTATTGTTGCCTTCACTTCCCCAATGTTATTGTAATAAATATTTCTGCCATCTAGTCATTTCATGCCTATTCCTTCTCTCCCTATCTCCTTAAACAATACTTTCACTATTATATTCGGCAGGTATATGCTACCTAGTAGCCTTGTTTGATTAAAGGATAGTATTAAATAGTTAATAATATATAAAAAGTTTTGTTTAAATATTTTTAAATAATTTATAAAAGATTATAAATTATTTTTATATGTTATTAGGTATTAAACTTTATCTATATAAGTATATATCTTTGTATTTTTTTGAATAGAGAGTATGGTTATCTTTATATGCATTAAACTTTGTTGAATTATCTATATAAATTCACTCTTGTTTTGAATTTTATTCATATATTCATCCTCTTATATTATGTAGTCATTTTTACATTTTGTAAGGTTTGTCTTCACTCTTGTTTTGAATTTTATTCATATATTCATCCCTTTATATTATGTAGTCATTTTTACATTTTGTAAGGGTTGTCTTCATGGAAGTATACTTGATGATTGTTAAGTAAGTATTTGATTTTTACATTTTGTAAGGTTTGTTTTCATGGAAGTATACTTGGTGATTGTTAAGTAAGTATTTGATTTATAGTTGAGATTTTTGTGTGTTTTAAATATTTAAAACTTCTTGTGATTGTTATATTAATCTTTTTCTATTATTCAATTTCTTTAATAAAAATCTATTTCTATTATTTTATTTTTTTAATAAAAATCTTTTTCTATTATTCATTTTTTTTTAATAAAAATAAAAGAGTTTTTCTAAGTTCTAACTTTATTATAAAATGGTTTTATTATTCAATTTTTTTAATAAAAATAAAAGAGTATTTCTAAATTCTAACTTTATTATAAAATGGTTTCTTAAAATTCAAAGTTTTTTTATTATTTTTTGAAAACCCAAAAAAATATAAACAAAAGAAATTAACAATTACTTGTATGCTTATACATGTCTCTTAAAATTACTATTTTAGAAATATTTTAATGTAATAATTATATGTAATCCAAAAAACAAATTAAAATAAATATGAAAGAATTAAAATTTGTGATCATTAATTTTAATTTAATTATTAATATATTAAAAAATTGCTATTTTAGAAATATTTTAATGTAATAATTATATGTAATCCAAAAAACAAATTAAAATAAATATGAAAGAATTAAAATTTGTGATCATTAATTTTAATTTAATTATTAATATATTAATTTTTTTAAGAAATGTTTTATAAATATTTTAAATTATTAATAAAAATATAAAGTTAATAAAATTAAAAGCTTTATCATTGTAAATTGTAAATTATGTTTTATTATTATAAATTGAAAATTAAATTAAAAATATATGTAAAATTCTCAAAGGAATATTATTTGTAATTAGTTGGAAATTATATAAAATAAATTATAAATTGAAAATTAAATTAAAAATATATGTAAAATTCTCAAAGGAGTGTTATTTATAATTGGTTGGAAATTATATAAAATAAATTATTTGATATACAATTAATCGATTGAATAGATATCATGAATTATTCGATATACAATCAATTGAATGATGAATGAAGAGATGAAGTCATAAATTAAGGAAATATAGAATATTTTAGGGTAGTTAACTTAAAATTTAAACATATAGAAGAATGCAATCCTTAAATTAGTGTATATTTTCAATTGATAATTTATTATAATTTCTGAACCTTTTTATTTATATGAAGTATAGTAGATGAATTGATATACTTTGTCATTAGTGAAATTTTATTTTGTACATTTAATTTGAATGATTCATTCATAAAATCTCTATCACACACAAAGTGAAAGATAACCAATCATGGTTAAAAGAATAGGAAGGTGGGTAATGATCACATAAATAGACTAATAGATAAAGATAACTAGTCATAGTTTAAAGATTATGAAGGTGGGTATGAGGGTAGGGGGAAATATTATGTATAAAACATTTTCTCTAATATTTCCCTCCATCCTCACCCTCATATGAGGGATTAATATATTTTCTCTAATATCCCCCCAACCCCATCCAGAGAAAATGTACAATGCATTTTCTCTAATATTTCCCCCCACCCTCACTCACATATGACGAATTAATACATTTTCTCTAATATTCCCCCAGCCCCACCCTCACCCTCGCCCTCATATGAGGAAGGTGGGTACTGAACGTATGACTCCCTTCTTCTGAATTCTTGATATGTCCCTAAATTACTCATGCACCCTTAGAATTAAAATGTATAGAACTTGCCTTCAATGTTAAAAGAAACAGTAAAAAATAAAGAAAAAATGTTCCACTTTAAGAAAGAGATAAAGAAGCTTTCTTGCTTTACTCTCTTTATAGAGAAATGGTTAAAAGAAAGAAAAGTACGCTATTCAATTTGTTATGAGTGGATGGATGCCTTTTGCATTATAGATTAATGGAATCCAATGGGATGTGTGATAAGATGGCAGGAGTGCAATGGTGAAAATATATTCATAGATATTAATAGAATTAAGACAAGGAATAGAAAATACAAAAATAATTAAAAAAATTTAACATGTTTCTCATGTTTCCCCTTTTATCTTTTAGTTAGCAGCCTTCCCCTTTATTTCTCCCAAATTGTTAGCAGTTTCCTTTGGTTTTATCTAAGACGATCCTCTTTTTTAGTAAGTGTTTAATTGCTATTCTTGGAAACTGAATTGCCTTGAAGTCAGCGGTTGGAATGTTTTCGGTGGAGCACAGGTGGCATAAGTTTGTCAACTGAGCTTTGTTCACATTTATAACATCCATTCATTGCTATTCTTGGTAACTGGAATGCTTCTGAAGTTGGAGTGTGTACTAAGTCATTAACACACACTTCAATTGATTTGACTTCTCCATGAGATCGTCCTCATAGTAGGAGTTTAGGTGGAGTTCCCTCATTCTCCGACTTCCTCCCAGGCTTATCTGATACACCTCCAGAGGTGGAGAAGCTCTCGCATGTGAGCGGTCAAAGAGATGAGGCTAGAGGCGCAGGCTTCACAGGTTTTCAAAGTAAGGAGGGTAGAATTGTTGGTTCCTCTATGGGTAGTCATAGGCAGTGGAAGGAAAACATGGTTGTAGAGCGAATGGTGCTAGGGTCTGATATCAGTCTCGAGGAGACCTGTAGAATGGCATTATGTGGTTTGGTTGGGAGGATATCCTACAACAACATGTGTAAGGTGTCACTCCCTATTTGGGTTGAGTAGGCTTGGGTACCCCTATTAGGATATGCACCAGAGATTATGTTTTTAACCAAAGGATGGCTAGGCTTCATTTGTAAAACATCGGAAGATGCATCACTTTTACTGGATAGTAGGTGGGTTATTGGAGGTAGCATCCTAATGCTAAAGTGTTGGCGGCTTGCATTCGACCTGGTGATAGAATATTTCCAACACAAACATATGTGGGTTCTTCTACCCGGATTACCCTTGCAACTTTGGAATGAAGGAGCTTTGAAGGCCATTGAGAATTCGTTGGGTAAATTTATTATGGTAGATAGAACAACCCTTTCAGCGACATCTAGGAAAGTTGGAAGAATCATGGTCAAATTGGATATACATAACGGGCTTCCGGAAGTCATTGAGATAGAATGGAGGGGATGTTGGGTTCTACAACGATTGGACTATCTAGGCATACCATTCAGATGCAATATTTTCCAGAGCACTAGACACCTGCGGTGAGATTGTAGAGGCTACATTGAAGAAAAAGAGTTTGAAGACATAGCTCTGCTTAGAAGTAATCAAGACTCTTCTCCAGAAGCGAGTTTCAATGGGACCGGACCTTTTCACTTCGCATGGGAAGATTCCAGTCAGTCGGAGTCTTTGGAATCGTTGACGGGTAAGTTAAAAATCATTTCCCTGAACTTTATTCTTCTTTGTTGATGTGGGAAAGGGATTCTCTAGATGCATATGACTGGATAAAGCTTTCTACTTCCAAAGTCGACGTGTCCACTATGGTGGAAAGGGGAATTATTGATCCTGTTGGAGTGGGTACAGAGAGTCAGAATGATAGGGTTACCCTATCGTTCGGTCAATCGGGGGTCGAAACTATCTCTATTTTAGCTAGTCTGGTCAAGTCAAGTGAAAAGTTACTCCAATTTGACCCGTCACTTGTTTTTACTGTTCCTAGTCAGTCATTTTACCCTACACTTTCTCCTTGTCCTCAGAATGGAGATTCCACTTCTCCCCCGGGTTACCGTGAACCAGAAGAGGATGATACCTCTCTAAGTGTTGTTCTGGACTCTTTAATACCTTTTATTCATGACCCAAACTCTTATGTTCAACTGCTTGTTTATCTGGGCAACTTTGTTTTAGACTCTTCTAATTGTGATGGGGAGGCCAACTCTTCACACCCACGTGCTGAAGGGGCAAGGAAAGAGTTCGTCTAGTCTAGGGGCTTGGGTATAGAATACTCGTCGATTAAGACAAGGAGTGCCCAAAACAAATCATCGGTTTCGTCCACCTTAGAATTTGATTCTCGTCCTTCCATTGACAGTGAGGAACTTAGAGCAATGAAGGACCTAACATAGGAAAAATAATGTTATTTCTCTCCTTAAACCTTAGAGGGACTAGGGGCACCCTAAAATAGGCCTATGTCCGTCGTGTTCTGGATAGAACCCATCCTGATATTGTTTTTTTACAGGAAACCTCGGTTTATGAACAAAAAGCCAGAACCTTCATGCATGTTTTTCGTCCGACCTAGGTTAGTAGTGTGGTTAATTCGGTTGGAAATTCAGGTGGACTATTGGTTACGTGGGACCCAAACATTTTTTATTTGGCTCTGTATCCCACTTGTGGTGGAATTTTTTTGACAGGAATTTGTATCGCTAGCAAAAGGGAGATTTCTTTGCTTAATATATATGGTCCTTGCTTGGAGCAGAAAAAGTTTTGGAACCTTGTGGCAAATTCTGGGTTTTTATTACTTACAACATTAATTATTGTAGGGGATCTGAACTTAACCTTATCCTCGGGCGATATTTGGGGAGGATCTTCCTTAGTGGGGCCCTTGGCGGGTTTTTTCAAAGCTTTCTTTCAAAATAATAAACTCATTGACATCGAGCCGAAAAAGTTTGTCCCCACTTGGAGGAATGGTTGTACTGGTGCCAACTTGATTGTGAAAAGGCTGGAAAGGTTTCTCATTTCAGAAGAGCTTCTACCAAGTGTTGGCATATATAGGTCATGGGTGGAATATCCATATGTATCAGATCATGCCCCGATTTTACTACAGTTGGAAATCTCTCCACTCTTCAAGGCTTACCCATTTAAATTAAATTCTCAGTGGTTGTTGGATCAGGATTTTATAGATATTGTACATAATCTCTGGAATGACCTAAAATTCTTATTCGAGGGTGGAAAACAGAGAAGGTTGGTATGGAAACTCAAAGAACTGAATACAATCATAAAACACTGGGCAAAGATTCGCAACAACAAGGAAATTTCACATCTGGTGAAGCTGGAGGAAGAAATAAAAGTCACTCTTCAAAAATTTCTGGGAGGATCGAGATTACCAGAGGAGGAAAGACATCTAAAAAATCTCGAACAAGAAAGGAACATGTACTTAAAAGAAAAGGAAGAACTTTGGAGACAACATAGTAGGGCAATCTGGATTCAAAGTGGTGATCAAAACACAACATTTTTTCATCATTTTGCCAATTACAGGAGGAATCGTAAATTTGTCTGGGAGATTAGAGATGATTCGGGGCTTCTTCACAATGGACAGGAGGAAATAAAATTTGAGGCTGTGAAATACTTTAATTTTTTTTTCAAAGCACAGGATCTTCCTGCGACAATTGATCAAGTAAAAGTGGTGGGTCTTTTCTCCAGATTGGCAGCTGAAGCTGAAGACCTGTATAGTCTGATAAACTTGGGGGAACTAAAAGAGTTTTTATCCATGTTCAAGCTTGATAAGAGTCCAAGGCTCGATGGATGGACGGTTGAGTTTTTTATTCGGTTCTTCGATCTGGTTGGGGGGGATCTCCTAGAAATGGTGGAAGAATCGAGATTGAAGGGTATTATTTCAGGAGGCCTAAACTCAACTTTTTTATCCTTAATCCCTAAAGTGACTAAGCCTCTTACCTTTGGGGATTTCATGCCTATCTCTTTGTGTAACATGTGTTACAAAGTTATTTCTATGATTATAGCAAATCAGTTAAAGCCTATCTTGTCTAGGTCACTTTTAGAAGAGCATTTGGGGTTTTTGAAAGGTAGACAGATCCAAGATGTCATTGGAATGGTACATGAATGCCTCCATAAGCATAAAAATAAAATAAAATTTAAAATCCCTTGTTCTGAAACTGGATCTTCAGAAGGCCTATGATTGCATAAATTGGGACTTATTAAGGATGATCCTAATTCAAGTTGGTCTGGGTATTAGGATGACCAATTGGATTATGAGTTGTGTTGTTTCCTTGTCCTTCATTGTTTTACTAAATGGAGAGGCCAGGGATTTTTTCAAAAGTGGAAGAGGATTACGCCAAGGGTTCCCATTATCCCCTTTGTTGTTTATTTTGGTAATGGAAGGACTAATCCTTTTACTAAAGGAAAGCCAAAGTGAAGGAAAGATGACTGGAGTCAAAGTATCTAGAACTATAAAATCCTCCACATTTTTTTCGTAGATGATGTAATAATTATGACAAAAGCTACTCTGAGTGAATGGTGGGAGATTGATAAGATCATTAAAATTTTCTTCTTGGCTTTGGGTCTTCAAGTAAATGGTACGAAAACTATTGTACTTCAAGAGGGACTGTCAGAACTGGACTTAACTCCTTACAAAACTCTTTTTCCTTTTACTTTTTTTGATCTCTAAATTGGATTTAAATACCTTGGTTATCACTTAAATACTAGGATGCAACGAGTAGAATACTGGAGTTGGATGTTGAAAAAAATGGAGAAAAAGATAGGGCTTTGGTGCTACAGGTGGTTATCACTAGGAGGGAGTTATACATTATTGAAGTCTGTCTTAGAAAGCCAACCTGTATACTGGATGTCTCTGGAGGCCATCCCCTTCACCGTGTTAAATAATTTGAGGAAAATTATGTTTAACTTCCTTTGGAAGGGTAATAATGAATCAAACCACTATTATCTCTGCAAGTGGGAACTTCTTACAATACCAAAAAAACTTGGTGGTTGGGGCTTACGAAATATTTTCGATTTTAATAAAGCGTTGGTCGTGAATACTCTCTTGCGAGTACTAATGCGTGACAGAATCTGGCATAAAGTAATAAAAGACAAGTACCTTCCTCACACTACTATTAAAAATTGGTTCAGATCTCCAACTTTCCATCAGAAGACGACTTCAAGAATCTGGAATGGTCTCTTGAAATCAGTCTACTTGATCACTCATTGGTTGAGTTGGACTCCGGGTTCGGGTCAACTTATCTCTCTCGGTAGGGACATGATCTTAGGGATGGGAGACAAGTCCTTCCTCTCCTTTAATCTTATGTCTGAATTAAGACAACACAATATTACTTCTCTCTCTCAGGCTATGAGGCATTTTGATCATCACCCTCATCATTTTGGATCAACAATATCGAGTTGGGATTTTCAGGAGATATAGCAGCAGAATGGGACCAGTTTAGGAGGGCTCTTATCGATTCTGGTGCTTACATACAAGATATAGAAGATGAACTATTATGGATTGATGGCGATAATTCAGGATCTCTCACAGTAAAAAATACTTATTTGGATTTATTATCTACACAGGGTTTGTCGAGAATTGGAGGGTGGAGACAAGCAGTCTGGAAATGGGACATCCAACTTAAAATTAAACTTTTTATCTGGCTGGCAATGAATTTTTTTTTTTTAAATTGGGATAATCTACAACTAAGAGCTTGGGAAGGACCTAGTCGGTGTCATCTTTGTAAACAAGAAACTGAAAATATCAATCATCTTTTCATTCATCGCTCTTTCACCAAATCGGTCTGGGAGAGATTGGTTACTGGTCAGAGATTCAAAAATTGTCGGGAAGGGAATACCATGTCTGACTGATTCAAAAATTGGGTTGAGGACATGACTATCCCATCTATGATTGCTACCCACATTTGTTGGTATATATGGTTAGAGGGGAACACATCAATATTCAAGGAGACTACTCCCACTATCCACTCAATGATTTACAAGACTCTGGGTTTTCAGAAAAGAGTCATGGCAACACAAAAACTTGCCCCGCTGTGAGATATTTTGATTCCTCAGCACATGAATACAGCCATTGCATGGTTCGATGGAGCTGCTCATTTTGATGCCAATCAATGTGGAGCTGGAGGAGTCTTAAAAACTCTAGACTTAACAGTATATATATGGGTTTATAATTGTGGAGGAGGCACTAACACAAGAGCAGAGCTATTGGGAGTATGGACAACTCTCATGTTGGATTCACATTTGTCTTTCCATAGACTACAAGTTCTGGGTGATTCAAAATTAGTTATTGATTGGCTATCCAATAGAAGAAGACTCCAGGCAAGCGTAATTGAGCGCTGAAAATCCAGAATTAAGGATTTAATTAAACCTTTTCAAGCTATCAGTTTTGAGCACATATACATGGAATTTAATGTGGAAGCGGGTCTTCTTTCTAAGCAGGCATTAAGGGAACCAGAAGGCATAATCACATATTACCAATGGTCAATGGCATTGAAGGTCCCAAGAGACATCTCAACCTTTACTAGTCTTTAGCCTTCTTCTGTTCTAGAATTTCTATAGACAATTTGCTACTTCTTTTCAGTTTTTTTTTATCGAGTATTACATAGACAGTTTATTGCTCATCCGGTTCAGATTTTGTTTTTTTAAGAATCTTTCCTAGCTCTTTTCGGTCTTCCTCGTTTATGAATGGTGTTATTGTATAAGGGAAACTGTGTATAGTTTCCATGTTACTCATTTTGGTCAAACTCTCTCTTGTTTTGGTCCTTGTTATGGACTTTGAAGATGTAATCAAATTATATTCACTAATATAATTGAGCAAATTTTCTATTGGAAAAAAAACTTAATTGTGATAGATTTTGTCAATTTGCAAAAGATAATATATAACTTTGTAGTAGTATAAAATGAGAATTAAGATCTAAATATCTTTTTATTGGGTTATTTTCGCTGGTGTGGTTTTCCTTGAATATTGTGGATAGTAGTTATTGTTGACTATCCTACTATTAACAAAGTAAGTAATACTAGGTTTTTCCACCTTTAAAGAAAAAGTATAATGAAAAAAGTATATAATTGTGTAACATGTATCCAATGAAAATAATGTACAATTTGCCTCAAATTGATGAGAAATTGTTGGAACTATAGATTTGAGTGGTTGAGTCTATACAATAAGAGTTTCCTAAGGGTTTATGAGGATGTTGAACCCATTTATGCAATTGGAAATGCAATTTAAACAGTAGAAAATTGTGATTTCACTTTTATCGCAGGATTTCAATGGAAAATGCCAAAGGGTAGAATGTTTAGATAATGCCATTTAATAAAAGACATTTATGTTTGTTAGTTTTTTATATGTTTTGTCTATATGTGTGGGCTAGTTTCTTTGCTTACATACATAATTTCCTAATGGTTAAGAATGTGTGTTTCTTCCTAAGAGGTCACAATTGTGACCTTAAAATCAAATAATTATTAATTTTATGTGTGGGGGTTCGATGCATTACTTATGTGTGTTTCTTATGTGCATGGGTTATATGTGTTGTGACATTAAAATCAAATAATAATTATTATTATTATTATTATGTGTGGAGGTTACGTGAATTACTTATATATGTTTCTTATGTGCATGGGTTATTTCTAAGACCCAAAATTAAAGTTTTTTTGCATTGTAGTTGTTAAATCTATGGAATATGAAATCAAATGGGGAAGTCAAATTCTACTATTAACATTTTACTTAAATTTTGAGATGAGTAAATTAAATGTATCTCTATATTTAGGGAAATTCCTAATGATAAGCAATTTGCTCATCAAATTTTATCCCTTATTCCTTATTATCATTGCAATTTTTATTTTTTTTAATCAATAAATATGTTGATAAAATAATTTTTTCAATTAAAAATTGAATACAAACTTGTTCATTATTTCTTATTTTAAAATGGGTTTGTGACTAAGAATAAAAAGTTTTGTTATTTAATCATCAAATTTATAATAAAACCTTTTAAAGTTGGAATAATTTCAAGTTTATAAAATACTTATTACAACCATAAATTCTTTCTTTATGTTAATGTGGAACACCCTATACCATTAAAAAAATAAATTAATATTAATTAAAATATTATTAAAAAAAATTGATGTATTAAAAAAAATAGATATTATTTTAAGAACTATTGAAAAGAAAAGCATTCTAAAACAAAAGGTTGATATTTGAAAAGGAATTAATAAATTTTGTTTTTAATTTTTCTAATGGGTTGGTTTTTATTATTATTATTATATTATTATATTAATAATGCAATTGATTTTAATTAAGATGTTTTAAGAATTAATCATAGTTGTACGAGAATCTACTCTCTGTATTTTCAACATTTTTGAAGTTTAGGAAGCTTGGGAATTAGTAGAGAAAGTTTCCAATTGACTTAGAACTTTTTTGGGAACTTGAGATTTTTTTGGTAGCTTCAATATCAAGGAAATGAGAGCTTGGGAACCGGTTTCCTAAAAGGAGAGCTTTAAATTAAGACTAAGACAAAACTACACGTAAATATTATTTCAAAAATTAGTTAAGTAAAAAAACTTAATAATACTCACTTTATAGTTGTGGATATGAAAAAAATTTAATGCATGTATGTTTTTCTTCCAACCCAAACTAAACATGAAAGTGAAATAAATCAATATCATATCCATGACAATCATATGCTACATTCTGTAGTTGATATCAACCTTGACTTTTGTTGTATTTTTATATTAAAAGAGTAATACTATTTTGTTTTTTCCAATAAAAAAAGAATAATGCTCCAAATTTACAAAAATGTATGAAGTTTATATATGTAAAGTTTAATTTTAAAAAGATGTTAAGATTGTATATATACGTATTTTCAATTTTGTTTTTCATTTTTTATTGGAATATTTATGGATATTAAAGTTTCAATATTGTGTTAAATATATTCATATAATTATTAGCACAAATTAAATTAGTAATTTCAATATTGTAGTTGTTGCAATAGGAGAAACATTGTCTTCCATTTACCTTCAATTTTATTGAAATAAGATTTAAAATGTATCAATATCTCTATACATTGTAATCAAAAGTATCATTGTAATCTAAAATATTTTTTATATATTTTTAATATATATTATTGTGGCTCCTAACTTCTATAAATTTGAAGGAAAATTCTACTTATTCAAGACACTCACATTCATATCCACCTTTCCAACCTTCCCACTTTTTAAAAACTCGTGCAACATAGAAATTAATTTATATAGATGAACTTTGTTTTTTCCCAAAATAAATAATACTTTTTTAATACAATTTATTAGAGAAATGGGTTAAAGAGGAAATCCGTTGGGTCTTTCAAAACCTTTGAAGGAAATGAACCGATTTTGAATGGAAAGACGTACGGCCTCGTCCAATAGAGAAATCTGGTTTTGGCTTGTGTAACGGAGAAGTCAACAATGAAGTTCATGAGCAATAGACACACTAGGAAGTTGCGTGGAAAATAAAAGCTTTATAAGACAAGCATGTGTGCCCATTGATCAGGTCAGATTCTCCCATTTACTGCAATAAAAGATTCTTCAAGCTCGAAGTCCAACTTAAGTCGATTGAGTAAGATACTTATGTTAAACATTTTATTTTAGGTTTTTTTGGTCGGAATCTGGCATATAAATTTAAATAAAATTGTTATTTTTTGTTGTTTAAATTGTATTTCTTAATGTATAAATGGATTTAGTAAGTTGCAATACCCATGAAACACTCAGATTATACAATCTTAGCTATTCAAATCTGCAGATCCAACCATTCTTTATCAAATTTCGAACAAAAACAAACTAAAAAAATAACTAAAAAAAAGCCAAAAGATAAAACGTTTAATTCTTCGCCTATATCAACCCTGGTTTCGGCTTTATATTTGCAAATAGCCTACACCGCAACCAACAACCTTCCTCCTCATGAAAATGTGGAGCATTAGCGAGATGATATCCAACGTAAGTCCAAAAAGAAAGAAAAACAGAACCCATATTTTTAAGCAAATAAAAAATTTTATTATAAAATAATTCGAACGACCTTGAAAATTCATGTCAATGGTTTATCAAATATAATATGCATAAAAATGAAAAATGAAAGCACTTGTCGCGTTGCATTCATGCAACAACGCCTTAGGTGTCCCCAAGTTCTAGAGGGTACCCAAGGTCTGGTTGAAGGATACATGGGAATACCTAAGCTTTTCTAATTCAGAAATACATACCGTGTGAGGGGCATTTTAGCTTGATTTTCCTTCACCATATTAGAATTTTATTCCATCTTAAAGGAGAAAAGGTACTCAATATGCCTTACAACTTCTTGCCAAAGGCCAT
>ML791411.1:0-19446 GCA_009831015.1 Picea engelmannii
GGACAAGACCTAGTTGTCTTTGTTGTAAATCTATGAACCATGAAGTATTGGATTTCCCTAGAATGATTGCTAAGGTTGAAAGAATGAATATGAACCAAGAAAACCCTAAGGCAGATCCATAAACTAAGATTATGACAGAATCCCAGAAAGAATCAGAGAAAGTATTTCTACAGATGAAAGAAACCCTGAATGACCACCGATATGTCATATTATCAAAGATCTTCAAAGAAAAAGAATGCCTTGAAGCAAGAATAGGAGACTTCGACATTGACTGTGTTTTAGATGAGGAAACACAGGTGAATATCATGACAGAGAGAACTTGGGAAGCTATAGGGAGGCCTGCTATGATTCCTTCATTAGGAGGAATAGGACTATTCAAAGGAAATATGATAAACCTATGTGGAAAGCTCACTCTAATACCTATGAATGCTAATGGAACTTCGATAGAGGAAGATTTTGAGATTATTAAATTTATTGAGAACAATGCCCCATTTACCATGCTACTAGGAAAACCTTGGATTGAGAGAGATCAGGTCAGAAGGCAAGAAGAAGAAGAAGTTTTACATCAGAAGAAGCAAGAGTTAAAAGAATTCATGACTAAAAGGATCACACACTTGATTGAAGAACAAAATAACAAATCGAAGCTATTTAACACCAGAGACTCGGATGTCGAAGTTGCAATAACACTAGAAGACCCACAGAAGATTGAAGTACCTACCCCAGATAAAGAAAGAATATTACCCTTGAAAGAATCTCAACAACGCTAAGTCACCATGTCAAAATAAGATAAGACTCGGAATGGAAAAAGGCATATCGAGACGAAGCTAACTAGGAAGAAGGCTAGAAAGATAATTAAGAAGAGAGATAAGATCGACAAGTTGCAGAAGGTTCCAGAGGGAACCTCGCAGAAGGAAAATTTGCAAAATTGGAGCTTCGTCGGGATATCAGAACAGTGACACATGGCAGTTCGCCATGGTGAAGAAATATAGTTGTTGGGGACAGTATAACCGTTAGACCAACGCTCCGAACGGGTAGAAATACATTTATGGACAGACAACTCATCATCAAACTATTGGGACCACACGATAACAGACATAATAGAGTTAATTAAGGCATCATACCCGTTGCAAGAGACCCGTTGTCGAGTTACCTATTTATCCCATTGCACCATGCACCGAGAACACTTTTTCCAACCAAGAGTTTGAGCCCGTAGACTAAGTTGATTTTGCATAGAGATCATTGTGCTCTTGCTCTCTATCCCATTACTGTGTCTAAGTTACCCTCCGAACCCGAGATTTTTAAACCTGAGCATGCATGTCGGATGAGTTCAGAGCTGCAAATAAAGTTGTTGAAGAAGTTTTGATCGACCTCATGATTGAAAGAGTCATGTCAATGTCTACAGGTGTACAAGCATCATCGAAGAGAGGACTGCCAACCTCTATGTCCACTGCTCACAAAACCAGACCACCCCGGCCATCAGATGAAAAGCAAACCAAGCACAGGGATGATCTAGCAAATGCTAAATTGATCCCAACCATATTATCGGCCTATATTCCACCTTTGAGCGGCGCGGTAAATCGAGATAGCGTGCTCAAATATTTTGAATACACCTTGGTTATGGTATACCTCCCGAAGGGGATACGCGTAGATCGAGCAGAACAAGATAAGATTGCAGCATTGAAGTTTAGTGACTTCACCTCAAAGATCGCAAAGTCTATAACATGTTCACCCCACATAAGCACCTGGCTAGAACTAAGGGGAAGAATTCAAAGATAATCCCCCAATCGTGGACTATGAACCTTTCGTAGTCCACCCTCTTGAACGTCATGAAGATTCCCCACTTCGGAATACACCAGGAGGTGAATGCATGTGTCAAGTTGATGATGTCTTGTTACCATGGTGGTTATTTGTGGCTAAACCACTATATAACAGTTGATCTGACGTTGATCATTCGGATCACGGTCTTGAGTATGTAAGGACCTGATCCACATGAGTTTTACCCCAGGAAAGCCATGGATCGCGCTCTAGCATAGAAGATCAAGGAAAATTATGGCGATGTCGAGAAGGGAACGTGAGGCTACAAGGTAGCTTCTATCCAGAGTGGTGCAATGTGCCTCACCTCTTAGTTGATTGCATGGAAGTTAGTATGAAAGAACCGACCTACCCAAGTCACCGATTTTGTAGTCGACCTCGCAAGGAAGTGCACGGAAGGCCTTCAGATGAACTGGGCAAAGTACCTGGTGAACCAGTTTGAAATCGACTGCAGAGAAGCACAGGATCAAGGATATGAATTTAATTTCAGCTGGATCTTGATCGTTATAGATTTTATTGCCTCGAAGATGCCGGAAGGTGCGACCTTCCCAGACATCGATCCATTTGAACCGATGGCCGCGAAGTTCAGTATACTATGGTATTCAAATGATATGAATAAACAGTGGCAGTCAAATGTTGTTTTTCATACCTACTACAATCAGCTGCAGATAGCCATATAGTCTGAGCCTTACATGAATTCAAACACTTTACACTGGTTCAGGCCTTTGATGAAGTTCAGTGCAGATCGAAATTTTATTTACATCACAACATGCGCTGACGAACACAAGCAACAACTTCAATCCTACTATAAGATGATGGAGGAGGACTTGGAGGAGATCACTAAGGACTGTTCGACAGACCTCCTTATTCCAACAGACCCTGCGGAGATATCTGACATTGACAGCCCATAAATAGCGCAGGATACACCCGGACCTAGCAAGACAAAGAAGACCGAAGAGGTCCATGAATTAGACAGTGCATCCATGAAGACTGCTTCCATATCACTAGATAAAGGAAGTGATGGCGAAGAGTTAGATGAAAAAGAAGTCAAACAGAAGCAAGGAGACGAGGTTGATCCCTTGAAGAAGAAAAAAGGTTCACCTCCGAAACCTTCCTCCAAAAAGAAATCGAAGGCCACCATGACCAAGATGCAAACTGTCCTCACCTTCGATGACTTCGACTTCCTCATAGCATCCCTACAAGATGCTTCACTGGAAATAACAAAGAAACAAGAAGCAAAGCAAGAGGAGATGTATGATCGAATTGAGACTAAACTCTGAGGGGTACAATAGGCTCTACAGTCCAGCCGCGCAGTCTCCACTATGCCAGGAGAACTAGAATTGGGAGATGAGCCAGCTCAACTCCACCGCCTAGCTGATACAGTCGAAGCTCGCCTTCGACAAGCACAGGAAGAAATAGAGCGAGCCACCCAGGCTTTGACACAAGTACAAGGAGTACTCATAGATAAATGCAATGCTGCAGAATAGGAAAAGCTTTCTCTCCAAGCGAAGCTTGATGAAGAAAAATAACAACTACAACAAGAAAAGGAACAGTTGCTCACAGAGCAACTTGAAGTAAAAGAAGCGGTCAACGTAGCACTTCGCTCTGTGACAGTCTTAGAAATCAAGGCAGAAGACCGAGTTACACAACAGGGGAACCAGCTTGCAGAAGCCATCTAGAAACTACAACAACACATAGTAGATTTGGAACTACGCACTGTACCCGAGACCCCACAAAATGTAAGAGACCAAAGAGAAGCAACTGCCCAGAGAGAAGTTGAAAGGATAAAGGCTCTTACCCTAGAATGTAAGAAACTCACTGATCACAGTGCCCAGACCTATGAACAACTCACGAAGAACCCAAAATTGAAGGCATTGGAGTCGCATCTCCGAGAGGAGAAGTATCAAGCCGAAAAGATACATGTGCAGTTGAAGCCTCTGTTAGGTGTGGAAAGAATGAAGCACTCCCAAGAGCAACGCAATGCACAACAACAGATCCACACTATCCAGAGCAGGGTTATGGAAGTAACTCAGAAACTCCAACCTATACAAGAAAAATCTTACCAATTGTTTACAAAGGTAGAAGGCCAAGGAGCAGAGCTAGAGTAGGTTGTTACTATAGCTAAACAACATCTAGAGGGACCTATCAATGATGTAGTCATCCAAGACTTCGCTGAACAAGAGGTCGTAGCACAACAACAAGTCGAAGCAGCTCAAGGCATTCGAAGCACAACTAGTCAGGCCAGAGTGACTCGGGACAAGTCACAAGCAAGTGTTGGGGGCATGTTGGCCCTTGACCAAGTTTTGGGAGATCCTTGGTCAAGTTGACCTATTTTGGGACTTCGACAGCCTGTCGAAGATGGAGCGCAAGACGAAGCAGAGATCGCAGGATCTCGGCCCCTTTTTGGGTCCTTTTTGGGATTTGGGAATATGTAATGGGTATGGGATGTCGACCCATGGGTTTACCCATGTTTAGGCCTATTTTGTAAAGTATAAATAAGTAGCTAGGTGACATAAGCAGAGAGGTCGATAAGCTAAGTGCTAAGTGCAAGTATGGTTTGTAGATGCTCTGTGCATATTGTGAGAAACTTGTAGAAGCTAAGTGCAAGTGGTTGTAACAGACTGTGGAAGGCTTTGTGCTAGACCTAGCTCAGGGAAGGAGGATCTGGCGAGGTGCGCGTAGATCTCTTGTCCTATACAGAGTAGGGTTTTTGTGGATCTATGCATGTAGATGACTGATTGAAGCTAATAAAGAAGAAGAGTTGATGGACATAGCCCCAAGGTGGGGGTGAACCACATAAATACTGTGTTATTCTTCTCTGTGCGATGTTCTGATGTATTTGTGTGTTATTTGCTAAGTGCTTGATATAGATAGATAGATAGATCTGTGTATGTTTTGTGCTTATGATGAATCTGGATGCTAGATCTGATATAGATGAATGTTCTTAGTGCTTGAATCTGCTAGATCTAATATATTTCTTTATGCTAAGTGCTTAGATACATTAGATATGGGTGAATGTTGCGATGCTCTGTTTTATGTTTTATCTGCGAAGTAGAAATTGGCTAAATAACGATGAACTAATAGTGCTAAGTGTTTTATCAAGTATTTTAATCACAGATATGTGTCCTAGCTAAGGTTGCAGACATGTGAGTCCTGCAACCACCCCTGCCTCTACCTCGGGTGAGACTTCATCTACTTCGCAGGTGTTACCGAAAGGGTCGGTAGTTAGGGTTTTGTTGGTGCGCTCTTGTAGCGTTGAACCCTGGGTCTGCCCCTTTTCCAACACTCTTTAACCTATCAAAGCAAAGGACTATCTACCCTACAACAACAATAAAACTATCTTTTGATCTACAAAAGCAAGAAACTATATCTTCTAATCTACCAAAGCAATAAACTATATTTTAACCTACAAGAACTCAAATATAGTGTTGGTGGTTGTGTGAATGTCTTCGGTGTCGTATAATATCTCGATAGCACTTGACAACAAAAGATAATTGAAGCGGTATAAGCTCCATACTGATCTCAATAGAAAAGTGAAAGGTATGGATTAAACAATCCAATGAGAATTTATCCATTACGGAAACAATCATCAATTACCCTTCATATTCATGTGACTATTAACCATCAACAATATAACGAGATTTTAATTGTACTTCTATGCTATGTAAGCAAAATTCATAAGTAAATTCAATCATTAACTAAGAATTGTAATTGCAATCTAATTCTAGGAAATAAAGTGCATAAAATGAAACTATGCTATATCTATCTTAACAATTCAAAATTCAATAAGGAAAATGCTTAAAAACAGAAATTAAATCATGACATATAAAAATTAAACTAACGAATACATTAAACAACAACTAGTTAATCAAGATCTACATAAAAATGGGATGAGCAATCTATAATTAAAAACTGAAACTAACCCTATCCATCCATCAAATCCTTGGTAAAAAAAACATGAAATAAAACTTGTTCTACTCTATTTCAAACTCTGTTTTAAACTTGATTCTAAAAGCATAAATAAAACACAATCTAATATCTAATTGCACACGGGGTTAGTCTATGAATTTGCAAATTCGTTCCTAACTACAAGATCAACGCATACTAACACAAGCCTTCATACTAACCTGCAAAAGAGAATTAAAATAATTAAACTACAACAACAAATTAAATAACAATGCATGTACAGGAAAAAAAAAAAGACATCTAAACTATAAAATGCATAAATAACTTAAAGAACAGATACCAGACTGCTGTTGGGCCCCCCAGCAAGTTGTGGTCACTTCTCAAAGGCACACCACGAACTCAACAATTCAATTTCATCATTAAAACTCAAAAACGTAGTTTTATATAATTTTGGCAATGGAAAATGGAAAAACCGAGTAAAATTGTGTTTGTCTCCAATACACTAGTTCTTCTACTGCTTAACTTCTATCTGACCACCACAGTGGTATTTATAATATTTACAGACCAAGTGGTCGACCATAGGAGGGTCGAACCACTTCTAAAATCGGCAAATTACATTAATGGTGTCCTAACTGCCGAAATAGAGCAAGCCAATAATTGCCCTAACAACTTAAACTGAGTTGTCAAGAGTTCAGTGGCTAGAGGGGGAAAGCACGAGAAAAATCCATGTTCCTGATTCACCCACCATTGGCCACCAATACCATAACCACCAAATCGCCCACCATTTTTGTGCAGGACGTGGTGTCAGACCAGGTACCGGATCGAGTACTGGAAGGAGTGCCAGACTGAGCGTCGGAAACAAAAACATGATGCGTTTTTGTCCTGTTACACCAAAAAATGTGAATTAGATCCTTGGAAACATAAAAACGTGATGAATTATACTCAATATCAACATTAAACATGAATCATACATACCTGGTGTAGATCATACCATTTTGGCACAAAATTCTTCAAAAAGCTTCTCCAAAACATGAAAAACACATATGTACATTCGGCAAAAGTGTCTAATAACTGTCATAAAATTGATCTTATCTTGGGCCCAACAGTATATACATTTTATGCCATTAAATAAGCTCTAGAGAGTGCTTTTAAAGAACCCTCTCTCAATTATTTTTGTGCTTCTCTAATTTGAGAGAAATATAAGCTTGTGCAAGTTGGAGTGATCAACAATGCAGGTACATCCAACAAATGCTTAGTGGCCCAACATAAAGATAAATCCAAGAATCCCAAGAAGCAATATCATTGCCACAACAATAAGTAAAACAATAGTCCCAAAACCTCTTTACTAGCTTCTGCTCCAAATGGTGACAAAGGAGAAAAATCCAAAAATAAGAAAATTGACGAGCATTGCAACTTTTGTGGGTGATATGGTCATGTGGAGTCTAAATGTTTTAAAAAGATGGAAGCCTTAGAAGAAGCGATGAAGAAGCACAACATTAGTATTGATTCTTCTTCTTCTTCTTCTCATGGACATTGTTGATTACTTTTTATGTCATCAAAGTTTCAATCTTTCTACATCTCCTTCCTTTTTTGTATATCCTATACTTAACCATTTTTATTTTCTTTCCTCTTGTGGTAACCATTTTTATTTTCTTTTCTCTTGCAGTTTGCACTAACCTTTTCTATAGTCATCATAATCCTGCAAACCCACAAGTCTCAAAACACCACACTTAACTATTTTTTGTTTTTCCTTGTTTCCATACTTAGTCATTTTTTCATATTGTAGGAGTCATTTTTTCATATTGTAGGAATCATATTGCAAGGTGAATAATGTTCCAAAAAGACCCCAATCCCACAACCCCACATTCCACTCACTCCAAAAATAACCTTTAGTATGCATTTCATTCTTTCTTCTACTTGGTTTTTTTTTAATTTACGGCTGCAAAACTCCCCTACATTCTCCCCTCCACATCCTGTAATCTCGCAATCATGCAATTTTGTAGTCATCATTTCACACTTCCCATCAATTATTTTTCACCTTCATACTTAATCTCATTTCCCAAGAACACTTAGCATCGTACTACCAAATCGACTGGCCCATGAGGTGAATTAAAATCGTTTTAATGACATGAATCTCGTAAATCCTCCACCTTAAATCCAAATCAAATCATGCAATTAAAACTCAAACCTAGAGTGTATAATATTAAATAAAGTATGTGGAATAATTTACTAATAAAAATCCTCGTTGTAAATTCTTATTATGACAAACCGACACCTTTTTCATTCTAATCAAGCTTTGCCAAATATGCCCAATAAAAGAAAAGATCTGTATTGTGGTGACACTACGAATACATTGGGATGTGAAGACCACACTTTTCAATCGTTTGAGGAATTTAAGTTGTATATATCGCTCCCTCTTGAAGAAAAGAATTCAAACAAGGTCTGGACTTCAAGAATAGCATTATCAGGTTGTATGCCTGAAGTATCAAACTTGAAGGAGCTCATTATCTGGTGTGTTGATAACTTCAAGAGAGAAAACAAGATTATTGAGTTTCAGGGGAAGATTCTTATTTCTCTGGCACCCACAACATTTAGAAGGATAATCAAGATACTCGAGCCTACCACAATATTTAAAATTTCAGAAGCAGACGTCTTTCTAAAGACCAACCATGGAGGGATGGAAATTTTGGACAATTTCATATCGAAGCCGTCAAAATACTCTAAAAATTCCACCCATATAGAGGTATGTTCTTTGAAATACCCTTACAAAGAGTTCTCCCAGTTATTAGCGAGGATCATTGGGCAAGAATCTATGGCTAATGTCCCAAGATATGGATTGTATGTCTTGCACCTCTCTGCCCATAAGAGTTTTTTATTTGACTAGGCCCAAATTATTTCGAGTGAAGTCTCTTTTCAATATTTAAATTTTCAAAAAAACAAGTTCTTCATGAGTTCATATTTGATTTATGTTATAGCATACTACCATATCCTTGAAGATTTTCCTTGTGCAAACAATGTTGACTTTGGCAAAGACCCTGTGCAATTTTGGTACCCTGCATTATGGAAACACAAAGCTCCATATATTTTTTATGAGGTTCGGAATTCTTTCCTGTCTACTTTCAAAAAGATGGTCTACGGTTCTAATACATCAAGAATATCTATCAAATTTGTTTCCTTTTAGCAGGAAAATGGGTTTTGAAACCCTAGATAATTTCAATTACATAAGATTATACAGCTTTGGGGAGAAACCCTCCTTACTCCCTTTTTATGTGTCGAATAAAATATTGTTTATTGAAGTTTGTAAACAATATAATCTATGGGCACACTTTTTCAAAGAAAAGAGAAAAAATCAGTTCATTTCATTACCTTGGAAAATTGAGGAAGGTACTATTAAAAACAATTCCCATCTGGATGAATTTGCTAAGTATTTTGATAACTTCAAATTAAGAGAAGTCCTTGAAGTCTCGATATTTGACCCCATTTATTTATTTATAGCACGTATGTCTACAATAGGTTGTGGCCCATACTTTGTAAATAAAACTCAATTCAAAGAAGGAGGTGGGAATAATCAGAACCCCATGGAATCCATCCTTGACAAAGTTAATGATGACCTGGACACCTTGGTTAGCACTAATTACCAACACAAATAGGAAGCTCGAAGCACGAGAAGTGGTAACCCTATCCTCAACTCACCTAATGTTTCACAAAGGAATTCTTCAATAGAAAACTGAACTCGGGGAAGCAGTCTTGGCCCAAAGATTTCCCATTTGATAAATTCTGGTGGTGGAGGAGATGAGAACCCCCCAAAAGGAAGCATTGGTAAAACTCACACTGCCCCTGTTGCACTTAAGAGAAAAAGAGAAGTAAATTAAAAGGGAGAAATCCATGTACCTGAATCTAAAGACATGGAAGTAGATGCAGAAGAAGAAGACCCAGATTGGACCGCACAAAGATTGTTAGAAAACAGATAAGTAACACAAGATTTGGCTTGTCAAGAGCCAATTATTTGTAAAGAAGAGTTTGTCACATTACACCATGTTGCTTACAAAAAGGAATCCAAAAAATTGCTAATTGAAAAAAAAAATCTTAGAAATAAAAAGGTTACTGAAAAATGGAACTCTTAAATTGATCTACATGGGGTACTACCACCAAAGATCATGAAATTTCACGAAGCAACCAGAGAAGCACTCAAATCCTCAATTGGCGATGTTGAAATAGAAAACCGAGTATTGAAATAAAGAATAAAAGAGTTGGAGATTGCCTTTTTGTCAAAGCCTTTGTTTGTTGAGCTAATTGCCACCATCCAACCTCTCAATACTTTGGAAGACAGTCCATAATCTAGTTCCAAGATAAGGGGTGCTTCAAAACTATTGACTTCCATCCGACAGTACATTGGAGAAAACATTAAAAAGAGAATTTCCTTGATCTTTGAGATATGAGAACTAGCTACTAGTACCACCATACTCTCTTCAAGGATTACTAACTTCAAAGAATATATCCAAACGAACCTAGAAAATGATGAAAAATTCTACCATGAAGCTATTGGTACATTTTATGCTAAAATATATAATATGAATGACATGCAAAGGAGAAAACATAATTTCCCATCAAAAATTAGATTAAGGCAGATAAAGATTGGATGGTTAAAAGGATTCAATGTTTCAAGGAATTACTTAGAAATGTGATACAATGAATGGAAAAATGGGTGATTTATTTTTACAACTTGTTTATTTGTCAAAAGAGTTGAGGGACCCACATTTAATAATGGATTCAATTATACTCTCCAAGGACCAGTTACAAGAACATCTGGATGTCTTAAAGGTTGCATGGGAAAATGAATTTAATGAAATCATTAAATACTCGAAGGAGGAAGTAGAAAAATGGTTGATTTCTTATGTAAACAAGAACGATGAGGATGAATACACATTGCATCAACTTAGTTTTGACATAAGGGATATTGAGAAATAATCATTCAATTCTAAGATTAAACATGAGACAATGGTTTCTCCCATGTAGATTATGTCGAAGCATGGTTAAACAAAGCATTGATAAAGATAAATGAGCCAGATCAGTCAAAGTTAGTTACAATTGTGAGGGAACCTCCAATGGAACACTTTATAAAAAGCACCTCAACAAGCAAATAGAAGATGACTCTTTCCATCATAGTAATTCAAGTAATCACATTTATTTTTTCTCAGTTAGTAGCCACCCAACCTTTCTTGTTTCAAAATATGTGAAAACCAAAGGCTAACCCCTAACTGTTTTCATTTTTGTCTTCCAAGTCTTTCTTTAATTTCATGGTCCACGAGAGCCCAATCCTACTCCTCTTTGAAGGACGAATGCCTTTTTACTTTTCATAAACATTTCAGACATTTTTATTTTTAATACAAACATTTGTTTATTTTTTGTGAGGATCCCCAAAGAACTATTTGGAGAATTACATTAGCAAATTCTCAGACTATGATTTTTAAGCATGAGATTTCAAATGTACTTCCTATCAAAATATTGTTTGAGTCTAATGCAGTAATCATGTCAAGTTCTCGGTTAATGTGAACCATTTTTTTATCTTGTCCAATGATATGTTATTTTGATTATGCTATGATGGAAATGTTATCTTTTTATATCCCTTATATGTATGGTTTATTGTCTTGTATTATATTGTGAAATACTCTTACTCTTAATAAGTCTAGTTCTTTCTCAAGATTTCCTTTCATGTGAATATTGATTTTTTGTAAACTTAGTCCTTTATAATCTTATTTTGTAAAATATAGATTATCAATAGAGGAGTACCACCTCTTTAAAAATGTAGGGGGATTTATCATCATCATGTTATCTTAAGGATACTAAAACTATATTTTTTATCAACATTTCTGGAAACCATATTGGGCTACAAATAAAAGGCTAGTTTCGCAAACCAGAGAATGGAATGACTCAACCAGATCCCAACCAACCACAAATACAAGTTGGATTGAGAGACCAATGCAGTTTTTTACATCAATTGTATGATTTAACAATAACAACAACAAAGAGTCATCAAGAACTTGAAAGAACGTGGGAATTTCTTGCTCGAGAAGAAGAAATATCCATAGCCTTGAGACAAAGGAGACACCGGTGAATTTGGAATCATCCAAAGGTCCATTAACAAGGATTAAAAGTAATAAACTTGAGATTTATCTAATAACCCAAGATCCAACACCCGAAGCTGTGAGCATAGAAATCATAGGTGATTGAGAAGAACAAATAAATGAAATTCCTAATGAAGAAAAAAATGAAAGACAAATAAATCCAAGAAGGAGAGTTAGATCTAGTCCCCTTAACTTACAAGGAGAAAAACATCAATTTCCAACTCTCCCTCAAGGAACTTTACTTGCTTTTTCAAGTGACAAAATCATGGATCCAAAAAAGCATATGGATCAATTCCTTAGTATTTGTGATATTCATTTAATTGAACATGATGATGTAATGGTCAGAGGTTTTTCTTCAAACTTTGATAGGTACAGCTTATGATTGGTATCTTTCTCTCCCGATTTAATCTATTATCTCCTTTGATGACATAGAAGATATGCACATCATATTTCATATCATACATTACTCACCCATTTCACTCAAATCCATATTCAAAAGGATAAAAGAATCAAGGATTTTAATTTGTGATTTTTTAAAACACTGAATCAAATCCCAAATGGATAGTGTCTAAATGCCCCTATTATATTTGGTTGTTATAAGAATGTTATTCCATCGAACGTGAACTATGCAATAAGAGTTGCATAGATAAATACATTGGATCAATCAATTCAAAAGGAAATAGAAATGGAAGAATCCATGCTAGAGACTAATGTTGACCCTGAGATCATCCTGGGAAAAGTAAAAAGGAAAATTACAAGTCTAGCATTGTCATCCCAAGGACCATCAGCCTCTAGAATCACTAAAGTTCAAGCAAACGAGGGAGGTATTCTTCAAGGCCTACTTCCTATTGTGAGAAATACTCTTGAAGTTTCTCAAGAGACTAGATAAAAAATAGAAATTGATCAAATGAGCAGAACTATTCTGCAAATGTAGAATGAGATAACCAAACTCAAGAGAAATGGAAATCACATTCCACCACATCAATATGTGATAATTCCACCACAAAACCAAAGAGATAGAAATGAAATAAATCAAAGTAATGAAGAACATAGACCAAGAAAACCCAGAATCCCAAATCCAAATGCTATTGTACTAGAAGAGAATACAGAAGAAGAAAATTTTGTTCAAAACAATGACTTTTTTTATCAATAAGTCATAAATGATCAAGGATCAAATTTTGGAATCAGTCCAAATGGAATAAAATGCATCTTCTCATATTTATGATGAAAAATAACATTATTAATATCTGCAGCAATATGTACGAGTAAAACCTAGAGGCAATATTCCACCATTCTATATATCAATAAAAAATCATGATCATAAATTACATAATTGTTTAGTTGATAGTGGAACCACTAATAATATCATGTCTTTATCTGTAATGGAATCCCTTGGAGTAGAATGCACAAAATACTATGAGACAAGGGAAATTATTTATGCAATTGATTCAAGAAAAGTTCCAACTTATGGTGAAATGAAGGATTTTTGTGCCTAGATAAGCATTGCATCCCATATCACAATAGTATTTTCCATCATAGTGATAGATGTTCCTCTTGCATATGGTGTTTTTCTTGGTTGGGATTGGTGTTCAATGATTGGGGGATATATTATGAATTATGGAAGTTGCATGATTCTCCCAAACAAAAATGGAACGATGATCAAAGTACCTTGAGAACAAAGGAATCCCACCTCCTTTGAGAAAAAGGATACCGAAACATTCCAAAACTATATTGATGATAGAATTGGGAATTGTGTTTTATTTAATAAAAAACAAATGAATCTCTCCAAACAAAATGAAGAAAATATATTTCAGGGTTTTTGGAAAATGTCATTTGATAGTGCTTGTTCTAAATCTGGTATTGGGGTTGGCATAGTTTTAAAAATTCCTCAATCACGCATTTATCCACATGCAGCTAGACTTGTGTTTCCATGTACTAATAATGAAGCAGAGTATGAAGCATTAATTCAAGGATTGACTCTAACACTTCAAATGCAAGCCAAAGACCTGGTAGTGACTGGAGATTCAAAACTGGTTATCAATCATATCAAAAAATGATACAAAATAAATAAATAAAAATTGAAGTATTATGCAAAAAGGATCTTGGAAATATTGATTCATTGAATTCTTTTAATTTAAATTGTGTTCCCTGATAAAAGAATCAAAAAGCATATTCATTATCACTAGCAGCCTCTTTGTTTAATGATAATGATTCTCAAAATCCCAACACATTTCATGTGAAGAAAGTTTTTCATCCATCAATCCTAGATAATCTATTTTTTTGGCAAGTATTTGAGAATGATGAACATGTCTACAATTTTTTAGCAGGATCATTACCATTTAATGCAGATAATGAAAAATATGAAAGTCGAAATGGTCAAAAAGAAGAAACTCATGAAAGTAAAATCATCTTTCTTCAAAAACGTTCTCTCGGTCTAGGATATCTTTTTACAATAGATGATCAAATAAAAAATCAGAATGTGACAGAAGAATCATCTCTTGGAAAATTCTAATAAACTCGAAAGACAAATATAGGGACATTTGAAGAAGCAAAGTATTTGAATTTGGGGACCAGTTTTACGGATGAAGGGGTTAGGAAATACACCCTCCTTTTTCAAGAGTTTAAAGATAGATTTTCTTGGACCTATGATGACTTAAAGGAATATGACAAGTCTATCTTTCAGCATACCACTCATATCATAAAATTTTCCAAACCATTTAAACATAAATTAAGGCTAATCAATCCAAAACTGAAGCCTTTTGTTAAGATAGAATTAGAAAAATTGAAAAAGGCAGGTATAAGTTTTTCAATCTGACATTCAAAATGGTTATCAAATTTAGTGGTAGTTCAGAAAAAAATGGTGAGATCAGGATTTGTGTGGATTTATAAACAAAGCAAGTATCAAAGACAATTTTCCTCTCCCAAATATGGAAGCTTTGCTTCATCAAGTTACTGGTTCCACGTTAATGTCAATGTTGGATGGATTTTTTGGATACAACCAAGTACTTGTTCCTAAATAAGAAAAGCCAAAGACAACATTTGTCACACCATGGGGAACATATGCTTATGTTTTTATGCCATTTTGGATAAAAACAATGTTGGCACAACTTTTCAAAGAGCCATGGATCATGCATTTAATGACTTAATTGGGAAGTTTATGGAAGATTATCAGGATGACTTAACAATCCATTCAAAATTAAGAGAATGACACTTCAAACATTATAGACAAATCTTTGAACGTTGCATAATTTATGGTATATATTTGAATCCAAAAAAGTGTTTATTTTCAATATCAGAAGGAAAGATACTTGGTCATATTGTGAGTAAAGAAGGTGTATACATTGATCCTAAAATAATTAAGGAAATAAACGCCTTGAATCCTCTCATGTATCGAAAAGGAGTAACATATTTCTTTGGAAAGATAAATTTTGTGCAAATATGTGTTCCAGATTATGCTACAATCATAAAGTCGATCAAAAAATTCTTGAAAAAGAATCAAAAGTTTGAATCGACCCTAGAAATTCAAAAGGCTTACGCTAACATTAAACATGCAATTACAACAACTCTAGTCCTGGTTAGCCTAGACTTTGAGAAGGATTTTATATTGTATTTGTTTTCTTAAGAAGAAACCATTGCTTCTATACTCACTCAAAAAAAATTGAAGGGGGAAGGACTTCCAATTGCCTTTATGAGCAAAAAGCTTCACGATTATGAACTGAAATATTCAACAATAGAAAAAAAAGCTTATTCTCTAGTCAAGGCAATTGCTCATTTCAAAATGTATATTTTATCTTCCCATGTAATAGCTTATTTTCCACATTCCCCTATTAAAGTATTACTCAATCAACAATTCAAAGAAGGAATATGGGTGAATTAGCTGTAAAAATTCCAAGAATATGATATAGAAATTAACCCCCTCAAGGTTGTGTTATCGCACAGTTTGTAGCTAGGTCAAATGGCTATGAAGTAGAAGGCCAAACTAGCATAACAGGAACCTATCCCACCCAATGTCATTACGATGGGGAGGTTCTTTCTGTTTAGGGAGGTTAGGCCCAGGGGAGACATCCTTGGTAACCTGGAGTTTTGAAGAGGAAAAGGTTTAAAAGTCAAACTAAAGTTCCCCCTTCACAGGTCACCGGCAAAACAGATAGTCCCAGCTAAACAACCAATAATGAAGTGTAGGCCCAAAGAAGAACACCTGCCCGGAACAAAGCAACAACAAACTAGCATATATGCAAGCTATGATTCAATGGGTTAGTACTTCATAATACTATCTGATATCACTATATAAGCAATTATAACAATAAATATTGACGAAGTCAATGTTTGTCAATATAGCAATAAAATAATATCACTTCACCAATAAATATCAAGATGATGTAGAAATCAATGTATCCAATCAATCCCTTATTCAATAAATTCTTTAAACACCATTTAATTGCCTATAAAATGAAAAATGTTGCGTCAAGATGAAGTAACCAAGGGTGACGTCAGCCTTCTTAGGGTTAGTAGTTAGTTAGGGTTTCAATTTAGCAAAGGTTTCGAGAGTTGTTTGATCACTTTCAATTCAACGCCGGAGGTCTAAGATCAGTGCCTAAGGGTTAATGGAGTCAATTTAGAAGAGGACGCAAGGGTTGAAGGAAACTAAGGACTAGAGGGAAGGGTTTTGAAGTGTTGCTATGACAGGGTCTCAGAATCAAAACCCTAGGGGAGAGAGGTTCACTCTGGTGTTGCTAAAGAAAGGCCTCGTGCTCTCTCCTCTTTCCTTAGGTAAACTTGGCAAAAACGGATAGCATAAAAGATAAATCAAGACTAGAGAGTGTGGTGAGGGAGACTATTGCTAAGGCAAGGCTCTATCACCAAACCCTAGAAGCAGGATGGCCCTAGGTGTAGATAACCTAGGCCTAGGATGTCTCCTCCTTCTTGACTTCAGAGAGTATGGCTAGCTCAGGGAGAAGAAGCAATAAGAGTGTATCTGTGGCTAGGTTCTTCCTTCCTTCTTCAATGGCTGAAAATTTCTCTTTTAGGGGACATGAAACAAGGACCTACTTGTGTGCTTGTCACCTAGGGTTTTTATCAGAAAATTATAAACATATGCAAGAATACAAGAATACAACCATTCAATCAAGAAGTTTTGCAGAAAAAACACTTACATATCACCATGAAATAGCATGCAAACCCTATTTGTAAACCTTCCTTCAAGAGAATTGCCAAAAATGCCAAGAAATGCCTTCCTTCAACAAGTGTGCCTCACTAAATCAGCAAAACTACCCAAGTAGGGCGCAAAAATCAGACCTCACTAAATGAGTGAGTGAAGTGTTATGTTAAAATGAGGCTAAAATTCCTCAATATATACTGTATCAATGACCTTAATTAATTTTAGGTCATAAAAATGGTCGAAAAGACCATAATACTGTTTTTACATTAAATTGTCAAATTAAAACCCTAACTGAGCAGTAAAAAATGTAAAATCCCCTTCAAGGGAGGCACTAGCCCCTTTTAGGGTAGATGAGACATCCAGGAGAAAAATGTTAGCCCCCTAGGGGCCTCTCCAACATGCCACACGTGCACTGTTGCCCAGTCTACCTCCATGAATGTCCATGAAGTTGGATGACATCATGGTGAGGATGGGGGCATCCATAGCCTTCCAAGGCAACCGTTCCAGTAAAAAGGGGTCATTCCCCCTAGGTTGGGCTCCGCCAAAGTGCCTCTGATGGAATTTCCTCTTCTTCTCCGGTGCAAAACCCTAATCAACCACTATCCTGTCTCTTACCCCTGATGGGGTCTTAACATCCATCTGGTGGGCTCTTCAGCCCCATGGAGGTTCAAACTGATCATCTCCCCATGTGTACAGTTCCAAATGGTACCTATCCATCGGGCATGATCCTGCACATCAGAAAATACGCCCTCCATGGGCACATCAGTCACCGGGATCATAGCAATGTTAATCATGTTTCATCATCAATATTATCAAACATATGCATAAGACCCTAATACATCAGTCAATAGCTCAAAGACATTACAAAAACCTACAATATAAGACTGGAGAAAAAGACAAGATGTCCTATTGGGCTAGTATCCACAAGAAAGGGGAAGTTTCCAGGAAGGTTTCATCCAAGCCATGTAAGTGAGGTGATGTGGCTAGGGGATGTCCTGACATGTGAGTTAAGTGAGAGCTAGGGATGCATGATGTTATCTATGGGTGCCTTTGTAGAAGGCGAGTTGTACCTGTCATGGATGCAATTTTTCCAAGCATGTTCTTGCCTTTATTCTTTTCTTTTATTTGCTTTTTCTTCTTCTTTTTCTTTTTATTCAAGGGCTAACCAGAGGACACTACCTTGGCATGGTGACCATAGCTGACAGTGTTACCCACAAGTACTTTCAAAGAGATGAGAATGTTGGCTCGTGATGAGACCCCCTTTCCCTTGGCCATGCAACCAAAGGTCACTACCCTGGCGTGATAACCAGATGGTGGCAATGTCATACTGTTAGGTACCCATGAACCTAATAGGTTGGCTCATGATGAGATCCCCTATCCTCTTGACTAGGTCTTGTTTATATTTTTTGGTTCCCTCTTGTTTCTTACTGAGAGGCCTTTTATTACCTTCTCAGGGATCCCTGGGTGAAGCATCTCGAGGTTTTATTTCCAGGCTTTTATCTTTTAGCAACTACTTTTACCTTCTGGGCCTTTAGCCCCTTCTTCCCATGAGATAAGGTGCAATCCTACAAATAGGTCAACCCAATGCCTGGACAAGGGGAATAAGACAGGTGAGTGAGAGATAAGATGAAATAGTGGTGCTATGATGGGAACGGACGATGGCTTTTCAAAAATCCCCTAGTGGCAAACCCAGACCCATGGGCACATGCTTGCTAGGATACCCTGTCAATCTCCTAGAGCATGGTCAAGTGGGATAATGTAAGATCCAAGCAGTTGTTAGAGATAAAAGGAATCAGATGCATATGTCTAAAGGTTTTGATGATTAAAAGTGACACATACCATGATACCTGGACCAATTACCTCATGGAGCAAGAACCTCATCTGATACAAGACCAAGCCGATGGTGATGGATTCTGTTGCTGACAAGATAAAGCTGATGGAAGAAGAAAAGGATGGGCCCTCCAGGGCCATGCTCAGGTCAATCCTGCTCTCGGTACTCCATGTCTAGGACCTGTGGGCCTCGAGACATGATCTCCTGGTTATCCCTAAAAATCAAGGATAACATCTGGCTCCAACTCGGGGACATGTGCTCATCGTAGAGCGCATGAGAACCTTAGCATATCTGGCATAACCTGCAGACCTGCTCAAACTCAATAGAGGCATCAGTAACAAAAATGGGGTGGTAATGCCACCCCAGTATATATATATATATATATATATATATATACACATACATATACATATACATATATACATATACATATATACACATACATATACATATACATATATACATATACATATACATACATACATATACATATACATACATATATATATATACATACATACATATACATATACATACATATATATATATACATACATATATATATATATATACATACATGCATATATATGTGCTCATCGTAGAGCGCATGAGAA
>ML791411.1:19546-29720 GCA_009831015.1 Picea engelmannii
CAAACCCTAGTTGTAAACCTTCCTTCAAGAGAAATGCCAAAAATGCCAAGAAATGCCTTCCTTCAACAAGTGCGCCTCACTAAATCAGCAAAACTACCCAAGTAGGGCGCAAAAATCAGACCTCACTAAATGAGTGAGTGATGCGTTATGTTAAAATGAGGCTAAAACTCCTCAATATATACTGTATCAATGCCCTTAATTAATTTTAGGTCATAAAAATGGTCGAAAAGACCATAATATTGTTTTTACATTAAATTGTCAAATTAAAACCCTAACTAAGCTGTAAAAAAGGTAAAATCCCCTTCAAGGGAGGTGCTAGACCCTTTTAGGGCAAATGAGACATCCAGGAGAAAAACGTTAGCCCCCTAGGGGCCTCTCCAACATGCCACACGTGCCATTGCTTCCCAGTCTGCCTCCATGAATGTCCATGAATTTGGATGATGTCATGGTGAGGATGGGGGCATCCAGATCCTTCCAAGGCCAGCATTCCACTAAAAAGGGGTCATTCCCCCTAGGTCGAGCTCCACCAAAGTGCCTCTGATGGAACGTCCTCTTCTTCTCTGGTTGAAACACCTAATCAACCACTGTCCTATCTCTACCCCCTGATGGGGTCTCAACATCCATTTGGTGAGCTCTTCAGCCCCATGGAGGTCCGAACTGATCATCTCCCCATGTGTACCAGTCCAAATGGTACATGTCCGTCGGGCATGATCCTGCACATCAGAAGCTACACCCTCCATGGGCACATCAGTCACCGTGATCATAGCAATGTTAATCACATTTCATCATCAATATTATCAAACATATGCATAAGACCCTAATACATCAGTCAATAGCTCAAAGACATTACAAAAACCTACAATACACGACTGGAGAAAAAGACAAGACGTCCTATTGGGCTAGTATCCGCAAGAAATGGAAAGTTTCCAGGAAGGTTTCATCCAAGCCATGTAAGTGAGGTGATGTGGCTAGGGGATGTCCTAACATGTGGGTGAAGTGAGAGCCAGGGATGCATGATGTTATCTGTGGGTGCCTTTGTAGAAGGTGAGTTGTACCTATCATGGATGCAATTTTTCCAAGCCCGTTCTTGCCTTTATTCTTTTCTTTTATTTGCTTTTTCTTCTTCTTTTTCTTTTTATTCAAGGGCTAACCAGAGGACACTGCCTTGGCATGGTGACCAGAACTGACAGCGTTACCCACAAGTACTTTCACAGAGATGAGAAGGTTGGCTCGTGATGATACCCCCTTTCCCTTGGCCATGCAACCAAAGGTCACTACCCTAGCGTGGTAACCAGATGGTGGCAATGTCATACTGTTAGGTATCCATGAACCTAATAGGCTGGCTCGTGATGAGACCCCCTATCCTCTTGACTAGGTCTTGTTTATATTTTCCGGGTCCCTCTTGTTTCTTACTGAGAGGCCTTTTATTTCCTTCTCAGGGATCCCTGGGTGAAGCATCTTGAGGTTTTATTTCTAGGCTTTTATCTTTTACTAGTTGCTTTTACCTTCTGGGCCTTTAGCCCCTTCTTCCCATGAGATAAGGTGCAATCCTACAAACAGGTCAACCCAATGCTCGGACAAGGGGAATAAGACAAGTGAGAAGGAGATAAGATGAAATAGTGGTGCTATGATGGGAGCGGACAATGGCTTTTCAAAAATCCCCTAGTGGAAAACCCAGACCCATGGTCACAGGCTTGCTAGGATACCCTGTCAATCTCCCAGAGCATGGTCAAGTGGGCTAATGTAAGATCCAAGCAGTTGTTAGAGATAAAAGGAATCAAATGCATATATTTAAAGGTTTTGATGATTAAAATTGACACATACCATGATACCTGGACCAATTACCTCATGGAGAAATAACCTCGTCTGATACAAGACCAAGCCGATGGTGATGGATGTTGTTGCTGACAAGATAAAGTTGATGGAAGAATAAAAGGATGGGCCCTCCAGGGCCATGCTCAAGTAAATCCTGCTCTCGGTACTCCATGTCTAGGACCTGTGGGCCTCGAGACATGATCTCCTAGTTATCCCTAAAAATCAGGGATAACAGGTTGCAAAAGGGAAATGATTATGCAAGTTAATGAATAGAATCGACTATTAATTCCTCACATTATCATACAAGATTCATCTTTGGAAAAATCTGAATGGTATAAATATATTATCTTATACTTTAAGACTGGACAATTTCCTGTTGAATGTCTTCTAAAGAAAGAAGGGCCTTGAAGATGAAAACCAATCAATATGTGTTGGTCTCTAGAATCCTCTTTCGAAGAAACCTTGATGGAATTTTGCTTAGATTTTTAGACCATTTGAAATCCCAACAAACATTGAAAGAGTTTTACATAGGAATATTTGGAGGCCACTTTTCCTCCACAATGACAACGTTCTAAATTATCAAAGCAAGTTATTATTGGCCAACTACGTTCAAAGACGCCTATTCGATGACCAAAAAATGTATTGCATGTCAAAAAAATTCTAGGAAGATGAAGAGAGCAGCAATGCCCTTAAGACCCATGTCAGTAGAAGAATCATACACATAATGGGGTTTGGATGCCATAGGTACAATAAATCCAAAATATAATAAAGGGAATTCATGCATTCTCACTGCAACTGATTATTTCACAAAATGGCAGGAATCAGTAGCCCTGAAAAATGTTGATACATAACAATTGATCCCCTTTTTGAAAGACAATACTCTTGCTAGATTTGGTGTTCCTGAAAAATGTATTACAGACAATGGCTCAATTTTTATTGGATCCAAATTCATAGAATTCTATGGAGAATATGGTATTATGATGGGGAAATCATATAACTATTATCCTCAAGGAAATGGTATGGTTGAATCAACTAATAATACTTTGATACAAATCCTTAAAAAGATAATTTCTGAAAATGAATGAAATTAGCACAAAAAATGGGTGGATGTTGTTTGGGAAAGTCGACTTACTCCAAAGTAAATTACTAAACAATTACCTTATACATTGGTTGATCTGGATTATTTTGAGAACGACATGAAGACAAAAATAAAATCAATATATAACAAGGAAATACACAGAGATAATGCGGTGAACACAAAAATATAGTGAAACCCAACTTCTATTAATGAACAAGAGAGATAAAAACATTGTACAACAAAAACTGGCGGAATGGGGTAGCTTATCTCTGAAAAGAAAGAGATGTTGGATACGCTTCATTCGCAAAAGCTTTACATCACACTCCATTGCATGCTTAAAGGGCATCCTTCACCTCAATTATATATGAGAGAGTGAGAGGAGAACAATTCCCATGATGCATGTGGGATAAATTGGACTAAGTTTATAAAATGTCATAGGCATGTAAAAGACTAGGACTTCTCAGGCAGTCACCCATCCCAGTACTACTATATCTTGAGCGTGCTTAATTGCGGAGTTCTAATGGGATCCGATGCATTAAAATTATATTGTAGGCATGTACATAAGACCACTAGGAAATCATTACATGATGTCTGTAATTAACAAATGAATATGACATTACATTCCATTCCCCATCAAAAGGGTGAATATCATGGTTTATCAAAACCACAGGCTCAAAATGGTGATTCAGTGGAAAAGGTGGATGGCCATCGATATCCATCTGGATCATTCCTCCACCCTTAGGAAGAAATGGTCCCCATTGCGTCAAGTTCTCATGGGATATGGGGAGACTTCTGCTAAATATGAATCTTGGTGCGTTGCTTGCCTTGCTGAAGAAGTTGTCCTGCTTAGCTTGTTGAAGGTTGTCGTGAACCTGTTGCTAGAGGGGTTGGATTTGTTTAACCAATATAGCTCCATGATCTACCTAAGTGTGGTAGGACTCTGTCGATGAATATGCAACATGAATAGTATGAAGTGTTATGTTATAACCTTTCTTGACTTGGAAGTGTGGAGGCACCCCCGTAAGTGAAACAAGAACATCTTGGTACTCTTCTACAATCTTTTTGATTTGCTTATGTTGGATAGAAAGTTATTGGGCTGAGGTTGCAGTGGTTGCAATGTCCTTTTTTTCACCTTCTAATCAGATTGTGAAGAGGCTAAACTTTTCAGTATGATAGATTACTTTGTGGCATTGTTTTGGTGGGACAATAGTCAGAACTACCTCTGGTATCATGTATAGTTGACCCCCCAAAGAAACAATGATGCTATGGGGTCGAGACTCATAAACAACATGATGCCTCCACATATATGGCTATCCTAATAGAACATCATAGACTTACAGTGGGGAAACATCACACAATACCTCATCCTTGAAGGGCTTGATGTCGTAGGACAGGCGACATTGTTGGTTGACATGAAGATCTTGACCCTGGCGAAGCCACCTGATGTTATATGGTTGCGAGTGTGGTGTTGTTAGAAAATCCAGCTGCTTGACAACCTCTTCTAATATGATGTTCTTTTGGCTTCCGCTATCAATAATAAAATATAGTGGGGTCCCCTTCACCCACATCTATGAATTGAAGAGTCACTCCCCCTCCTCAGAATCCTCTTCTGGTTGGATTGTTGCAGTTGCGATAGTAGCAGTGGGTTATGCATCAATGATCTATCTCCTTTTATTATTTTATGAATCAGGGCCCAATTCAGGGTTCGACTCTTTGTCTTTGAGCTCGGCCACCAATGACTATATTGAGAAACATTCATCAGTGTTGTCCCAAGGGTTGTTGTGGAACTCACACCACTTTCCGGTGTCTTTCTTATACTTCCCATTACCCTTATTTTCTTGCATCTAGGACTGTCTCTATTGAGGTTGGCCTTCCTTACTCTATCCTTCATTATGTGAGTTATATTTTCCTTTGCCATGCTTCTCCCACTTACTCTGCTACTTGAATTTCTGCTCAATTTTGACTGCATATCGATAAGTAGCTCCTGGTGAGGAGATGTTTAAGAAATCCATCTATGTTTGGATGCACCTGTATAGACAACTACGGTACTTTGAAACCAGGTTCCGCTCAGAGTCTTTGATACCCAAATTTGAGTGCAAGGTATGAAAGATGTTGGTGTACTCTGACACCATCTGGTCTCTTTTTTGATGTAGAGTTGTTCATCTCATGTATTGGTCATAATAGTTTCTGACAGGATAGAACTCCTCCTTTAGGGTATCTACAAAGGACACCCAAGTGGGTTCTCTCCCAAATAGTGTAGATTCATCCGCAATGTACCTCTCCCGATAACCTTCCCACTAAGATCTAACATGGGGAAGGGATTTAAGGAGTGTGAAGGTGATCTTTTCACTGTCGGAAAATTTTTGGACAGAGTAATAACCTTCTAGCAGATTCAACCATTTTTCTAGAGCATCTACATTTATTTGGCCTTCAAATAAGGGGATATAAAAATTGACTTGTACCTTGAAGGGTGTTGCACTTGCGAAATGGATTCTTGTCGAAGATGCCTCAGTCATTGCCATCAGTAGTCTTTAAAGGATCTGAGCAAATTTTTCCATCATCTCATTCCTTTGTTGCACGAGGGCTTCCTCGAGCAATGTCTTGAAAGGATCTCCTACTTTTTCATCTCTCTTTTCTTCTGTCGTGGGAGGTCGCTTGCGTTGGTGAAAGCAGTTGTCCTCAAGAGAAATTAGCTCAAGACCCAACTCTCTATACCTTGACCTCGTCAGTGACCTACTCTGAGAAACGACAAGGAGTATCATGCTATGATACCACTGATCTGGATCTCGGGGGCTGAGATCTTAATGGCTTGAATGATGAGAGAGGAGGAGCTTAGGCGTGTCAATCTTGCATGAAAAGAAGCATGGACCAAAACATGTAAATGAAGTACTCATAAGGTGAGGCTCACAAAGGAGCCTCACCTCTAACACTAATTACTAGTAAATCACTCCGAGCTAATTAATCTCACAATGAACAATAGAAAATATGAGAGAAGACAAAATGAGTAACTTGATATTATGAGAAATCTTGTTAGGCCTTTATATAGTATTACAAAATGGTCCATTGGACAAAGTCAAAAAGAGCTCTTTAACTAAGTCTCTATTATTAGAATAATAGATCTAACTACCCAAATAACTAAGTAGTGGAAAATAAAACCTAATACAATAATGGAAAGAGCTCATTAAATGAGTCTCTACTATTATAATAATATATCTAACTACCCAGCTAACTAAGTAGTGGAAGATAAAACCCAATACAATAATGGAGAGGTGGGACTCTCTTTGACCCATATGGGAAACTTGTTAGCCCAATTAATTAATCCACATGGAAAATCTATTAGCTTTATAGCTTTATAACTTTTTCATCTGAATTTAGACCATATACCTCTTAAAATTCGGATCATTCGTCCCCCTTAGAAAATGATGGTCCCCATCATTTCACCCATGCTAAAAAGAGAAACCTCATTATTGTACCATTATGATTACAATGTGAAAATACTCAATGAAGAGAAGGGTTTTGTGTGGTTGACCCATAACCGTGGGTTTGTTGTTGACCCATAACCTAATTGGCAATGGCATTGTACATGGGTAATAAATAAATAAATTTTAATAAAATTACAAAATGTAAAAAATAATATGGAAAAATCGTGACTTTGGAGGCTGTGAACATCCTTCTGCAAATATATTCATAACTTCTGCTACAGGTGATGAAATCTAATTCCGTCGAAGACCCATTTGAGTTACTAAAGATATATTTCCATCGATATATGGAACTTGTTCTGAGGTGGCCCATGGAGTGAGAAAAATAGGCTGAATTTGAAGGGCACACGGCCACGTTGGTTACAAGCATGTGCTGATTCAAACAAAGATATCTCATAAACCAGACAACGAAATAAAATTATGTGAAATACCCATTTGAGATATTGAAGAGGTATTTCCATCCATATGTGGAACTCATTTTTTATTTTCCTAATAATGAATAAAAATCATGTTGAATATGGTGGTATGCGTGGTCTCCTTGGGTCAAATACATGTTGAGATTCAACCAATGATATCTCTCAAAAAAGGAAGTAAAATGAGATTCCGTGAAATACCCATTTGAGATATTGAAGAGATATTTCTATCCATATGTGGAACTCATTTTTTTTTTCCCTGAGCATGGAGAAAAATCTCGTTGAATATGGTGGTATGTGCAGCCTCCTTGGGTCAAATACACATTGAGATTCAATCGATGATATCTCTCAAACCAAGAAGCCAAATGAGGTTATGTGAAATACCCATTTGATATCTTGAAGATATATTTCCAATGAGCTATGGTAGAGCCTTTGAAATTCTATGTATAGTTCGCAACACCTCTTTGAAGTTGGTTGAGTGCATAGGGCCATAAAGGATGTCAATGGTTTGTAGAGTAGCATGGGATGTTGTAGAGGTTGTGGAACCTTCATGGGAAGCATGGACACCCTGCAAAATTGTTGAAAGTGTTGCATACCAATGGATGTTGTGGATCCATGTATAGATGTAGTGAATCCATGTATGGATGTAGTGAATCCATGTATGGTTCTCCTTGTAATGGTAAACGAAGATCCGAGGGTAAAAACAAAGCCTTGTAGTGCATGTGGACCAACTGTGATGCTTACAGTGTATGGCCCGGAAAATGGATTCTAATAGTACCAAAAGGAGGTTGGTGATTGTTGTAGGTTGGTGATTGCTACAAATGTTTGAACCTGCAACATGCTTCAAACCCTTGTTCCGATGGAGAGTGTACCCACTCTGATACCACTGATCCATATTATTTTGAGAACGACATGAAGACAAAAATATAACTGATATATAACAAGGAAATACACAAAGATAATGCATAGAACACAGAAATATAGTGAAACCCAACTTCTATTAATGAACAATAGAGAGAAAAACATTGTAGAACAAAAATTGGCAGAATGGGGTAGCTTATCTCTGAAAAGAAAGAGATGTTGGCTATGCTTCATTCACAACAAACTTCACATCACACTCCATTGCATGCTTAAAGGGCCTCCTTCACCTCAATTATATATGAGAGAGTGAGAGGAGAAAATTTTCCATGAAGCATGTGGGATAAATTGGGCTAAGTTTATAAAATTTCATAGGCATGTAAAAGACTAGGACTTCTCGGGCAGTCACCCATCCCAGTACTACTCTAGCCTAAGCGCACTTAACTGCAGAGTTTTAATGGGATATAGTGCATTAATGCTATGTTGTAGGAATGTACATAAGACCACTAGGAAATCATTACATGATGTTTGTAATTAACAAATGAAGATGGAATTACATTACATTCCATCAAAAGGGTGAATATCATGGTTTATCAAAACCACGGGCTCAAAATGGTGATCCAGTGGAAAAGGTGGATGGCCATCAAGATCCATTTGAATTATTGGCATATGGAAAGGAAGCTAGAATGTCTATACATTTGAAATTGGACGCACTAGCCACGGTAACAGGAACATAAGACATTGAAGAAAATTCTCCTTTGTAGGCTCAATACAATCAACTAATGCAATTAGAAGAGCAAAGAACGCAAGATTTTACAGATATAAGGAGCATATAAGAACTGGTTAAAAAATATTTTGATTAAAGCACTACCTGTAAAGACTTTCAAAAGGACCAAGTGGTACTACTCTGGAACAAAGCAAAGGAAAAACCATAATTTCACGCCAAATTTGAATCTTTTTGGATAGGACCATATCAGATTGAGAATAGTATGGGTTTCAACTCTTATCTGTTGAAAAATATGGATGGAATAGTACAAGCATTGCCTGTGAATGGGAAATATCTCAAGCATTTCTTCCTTTAGTTTTAAAATTTTGTTTTTGTACATAAACCTTTATTTTTCTTGTTTTCACCTTGTATTTATCTTTCACCTTATTTTTCTTTTTCTTTGACTCCATTTCCCAATGGAACAGGCCTTCTGGATTCTCAACAATCCACACGGGGTCATTGTCCCATAGTTGGAGCTAGTTGTTGATCACTTTTTATGTCATCAAAGTTTGAGTATTTCTACATCTCCTTCCTTTTTTGTATATCCTATACTTAACCATTTTTATTTTCTTTCCTCTTGTGGTAACCATTTTTATGTTCTTTCCTCTTGCGGTTTTCACTAACCTTGTCTATTGTCATCATAACCTCGCAAACCCGCAAGTCTCAAAACAACACACTTAACCAATTTTTTCTTTTTCCTTTTTTCCATACTTAGTCGTTTTTTCATATTGCGGGAGTCATATTGTGGAGTGAATAATGTTCCAAAAATACCTCAACCCTGCAACCCTGCATTCCATTCACTCCAAAAATAACCCTCAACATGCATTTTTTTCTTTCGTTTACTTGTTTGTTTTTTTTATTCGCCTATGTGAAACTCCCCTACATTCGCCCCTCATACTTAAACATTTTTCATACATCCCTACCCATACTCCTATTTTCTGAGAACATTTATTATCGTACTACCAAATCGGTTGGCCCATGAGGTGAATTAAAATTGTTTTAATGACATGAATCTTGTAAATTATCCACCTTAAATCCAAATCAAAACATGTAGTTAAAACTCAAATCCACAGTGTATAATATTAAATAAAGTATGAGGAAGAATTTACTAATCAAAATCCTAGTTGTAAATTCTTATTACGACAAACCGACACTCATTTCATTCTAATCAGGATTTTCCAAATATGCCCGATAAAATAAAAGAGATCTATTATGGAGACACTATGAATACATTAGGATGTGAAGACTATTGATGATTACAAATGCATGAGACATTCTCCAGGACACAAACTTGAGAGAGAGCCTCTGAGATGGGTGTGTGGTTCCTATCTGAGATAGATCTGGAATGTAGAGATGGCCTCCTCCTTACAGAGAGTTGAGAACAACTCTAGATGATTCTCCTGTGTAAGGCAGTGAGAAAGGAGATCTGCAGAGTTGGACGTGCCTGTGGCTGATCACAAAGTGAATGTGTGAAATCCCAAAGTGTTGGGTCCATCGTCATGAGACAGAAATGAAAATGATGTATTAGCCTCCTCCGAGCAGAGAGTTGTGACGCAAATGTGCCACCCAGGCACGTCTGCTCCCACAGGACCTTCTCTTCCATCGGCCCGAAGAGCTGAAATGCTCTTCAAATCCCTTATCGGGACTTTCCAACACCCACAGGACTCTCCTGATGATCTCCCTTTGTCTTATCAGGAAATCAGACCTCGCGTGATCGCGAGTCCTGAACCCACGGGATCGGGTCTCACAAATCCCCGAAACCCGA
>ML791411.1:29770-57681 GCA_009831015.1 Picea engelmannii
TCAAAAGGACCAAGTGGTACTACTCTGGAACAAAGCAAAGGAAAAACCATAATTTCACGCCAAATTTGAATCTTTTTGGATAGGACCATATCATATTGAGAATAGTATGGGTTTCAACTCTTATCTGTTGAAAAATATGGATGGAATAGTACAAGCATTGCCTGTGAATGGGAAATATCTCAAGCACTTCTTCCTTTAGTTTTAAAATTTTGTTTTTGTACATAAACCTTTATTTTTCTTGTTTTCACCTTGTATTTATCTTTCACCTTATTTTTCTTTTTCTTTGACTCCATTTCCCAATGGAATAGGCCTTCTAGATTCTCAACAATCCACACAGGGTCATTGTACCATAGTTGGAGTTAGTTGTTGATCACTTTTTATGTCATCAAAGTTTGAGTATTTCTACATATCCTTCCTTTTTTGTATATCCTATACTTAACCATTTTTCTTTTCTTTCCTCTTGTGGTAACCATTTTTATGTTCTTTCCTCTTGCGGTTTGCACTAACCTTGTCTATTGTCATCATAACCTCGCAAACCCGCAAGTCTCAAAACACCACACTTAACCAATTTTTTCTTTTTCCTTTTTTCCATACTTAGTCATTTTTTCATATTGTGGGAGTCATATTGTGGAGTGAATAATGTTCCAAAAATACCTCAACCCTGCAACCCTGCATTCCATTCACTCCAAAAATAACCCTCAACATGCATTTTTTTCTTTCGTTTACTTGGAATTTTTTTTATTTGCCTATGTGAAACTCCCCTACATTTGCCCCTCATACTTAAACATTTTTCATACATCCCTACCCATAGTCTTATTTTCTGAGAACGTTTATTATCGTACTACCAAATTGGTTGGCCCATGAGGTGAATTAAAATTGTTTTAATGACACGAATCTTGTAAATTATCCACCTTAAATCCAAATCAAAACATGTAGTTAAAACTAAAATCCACGGTGTATAATATTAAATAAAGTATGAGGAAGAATTTACTAATCAAAATCCTAGTTGTAAATTCTTATTACGAAAAACCGACACTTGTTTCATTCTAATTAGGCTTTGCCAAATATGCCCAATAAAATAAAAGAGATCTATTATGGAGACACTATGAATACATTAGGATGTGAAGACTATTAATGATTACAAATGCGTGAGACATTCTCCAGGACACAAACTTGAGAGAGAGCCCCTGAGATGGGTGTGTGGTTCCTATCTGAGATAGATCTGGAATGTAGAGATGGCCTCCTCCTTACAGAGAGTTGAGAACAACTCTAGATGATTCTCCTGTGTAAGGCAGTGAGAAAGGAGATCTGCAGAGTTGGGCGTGCCTGTGGCTGAGCACAAAGTGAACGTGTGAAATCCCAAAGTGTTGGGTCCATCGTCATGAGACAAAAATGAAAATGATGTATTAGCCTCCTCTGAGCAGTGAGTTGTGACGCAAACGCACCACCCAGGCACGTCTGCTCCCACAGGACCTTCTCTTCCTTCGGCCTGAAGAGCTGAAACGCTCTTCAAATCCCTTATCGGGACTTTCCAACACCCACAGGACTCTCCTGATGATCTCCCTTTGTCTTATCAGGAAATCGGACCTCGCGTGATCACAAGTCCTGAACCCACAGGATCGGGTCTCACAAATCCCCGAAACCCGATGGATATTCACCCACACTTTCCTTGCTCTTGTTGGGAATTTTCCCCATCGGGAAATTGGCACTTACGAGGTCGTGATCCACTGCCCTCACGGATCCCCAACTCCCGATCCCCGATGGTACCTCTCGCCACTACTTAGCTCCCTCCGGCTAACTCCCTTCTCATGCGACCTGCTAGTCCACGAGACCACGGTCCTTTTCCCTATTGGAGTTTCGAAATTCACAAATTTTGAGTGTGTAGAACTTACGCTCTCGGGACCTCCGATTCTCCGATTCCCGATGCCACTTGGCATTAATTCCTGTGAGGTTGACCCTTCGACACCTTTCCTCCACTATGTCCCTAACCCCGTCGGGAAATCGCGTATCGGGATATCGTGATTCCCGTTGTGATGTGCACGGGACTTTCAATTCCTCGATCCCCGACTCTGCGGGATCTCCTACCACGTGTCCTTGCTGATGGACGACTCTGATCCTATCGGGAAATCGCGGATCGTGATTCCAACATGCACGAGTCTCTTGTCTTTGGAAACCCTGATTCTTCGATTCATGACTCTTCAGGATCTCTTGCCACGTGTCCCTGCTGATGGATAGCTCTGATCCTATCGGGAAATCGCGGATCGTGATTCCAACATGCACGAGTCTCTTGTCTCCGGAAACCCCGATTCTCCGATTCATGACTCTTCAGGATCTCTTGCCACGTGTCCCTGCTGATGGATGGCTCTGAGAGCCCGTTGGGATATCACGGATCGCGATTCCCTGATGCAACGATTCTACACTCCTAAAATCCCTGATGGGTTAAATTCCGACTTCTGCACTGATGTCTGACGCATGTCCTGTCGGGATTAATGGCTGAGATTCTCCGTCGGAGTTTTGAGACTCGAAAGGTCTCGAGTTTCTTGACTTCCAAAACCCTGATGCCTCCAATATCCTGATGACTTCTCAGAATATTGACGTGTGTCCTACCGAGATCAACGGCTAAGATCCTTTCTCGGGATTTCGAGAACCACAAGGTCTTGATTCTCTTGCTCGGCAAAACCCCGATGACTCTAATATCCCGATGACTCTTTCGGGACTCCTCCTCTACACACTAGGGCTTAACCCCTGTACAACTTTCCAAGATCTAACAGCTGACGGGATTTCGTCGATATCCTCTGTAAGATCCTGACCGTTGATTCCTTTCCTCCTTGAAGATTTCTTGAGAATGGCTAAGTGTTCCTTCTCAGAACTTGCTTTCCAACGCCTGCGCTTGCAACTCCTTGCTCGAACATTCCACGGCACAAACCTCCGATGCTCTCTTTTAACGATATCATGAAGGTGCTATACCTCCTGAGCTTTTCCACTCTGATTCCTTCAGAGGAACTTTCACGTGCTCCTCGCGGAAATCATTCAACAACTCCTAAGTGTTGAATCCCTTCGACTCCACGCACTTATGCAGCAGCAGTATTCGATCTCCGTTGCTCAGATATACAACTGAGACTTCTTCTTCAGCCTACACACTCCTTGCACGGCTTCAACAACCCAAATCCACTTCTGGGCGAATGAGAACAAGAGTTAGACTACCTGAGCCTTCATCAACGCACTCCTTGCGGATGTTTTCAACTGCACACCTTGCAGGAATCTCCTGGCTCAGATAGAGAAACAATTGAACCTCACTCTCTCTCCCTTTCAGACTTCAGTTTGAAACATGAAATCACATGCACAGCATATACAAAGCAAATGCATAACAAGAAAGCAAACATTCATGAGCATAACATCAATACACAGAGAAAACACCACAAACCATGAGTTTGAATCAAAGCTTCTTTCTATTAATTCAAATGCATGTACATGGGTGTTCATCATACAATATTCTCTGCTTGCTCTTCTCTTCTCCTGAATGCTTCCATTATTATTCACTATGTTACAATGGTACAGTGAGGGTGTCTATATCTGTTTTCCCTCTCGGACTCTAAGCTATCAAATCTAGACTTAAAAATCCTATCTACCAGCATTAACTAGATTAAATGCCGACTATCTACCAAAGGACGAGAGCTTAAAGGCTCAAGGTCCAATACAATATACAAATGCACCTTCATAAATGGTTCATTAAAGACTTGCACAACAATCCCAAAGTATTTCAAAAATTTGGGTTGGTTTGTCCAGTTGATCTCCGCTTGATGTGATGGCTCGCTTGATGAGTTGGCGATGCTCCTGCATCATAATCCTCGGCTTGAAAAATTTCATGGGCTCCTGTCCATGAGCTCCTGCATGGTATGTCCATGCTTCTGAATCTCTACTTCAATCTCCCAGCTGGCATCTTCCACTGGATGATTCTTCCACTTGATCAGATACTCGAAGTATTGCTTTCGCCTGGTCTTTTTGCTCACCTTCTTGTCAAGTATACGCTCCATCTGTGGCTTCTCTGCAATCAGCATCCGCTTCTGCCACTGGACCTCTGGATGTTCATCACTTCCAGCTCCTACTTCCTCAGCCTTATATGGATATAAGTCTGAGACATTGAATGTCAGAGATATTCCGATCTCATCCGGTAACTCAATCTCATAAGTGTTTTCTCCTAATTTCTTGAGGACTCTGCATGGCCCAATTTTCTTCATTTTCAGCTTGTTGTATGTTCCTCTTGGGAACCTTTCCTTCCTCAGATGTGCCAGAACTAGATAACCAACTTCGAACTGAAGTTGTCTCCGATGTTGATCCGCTCTGCGCTTATATTCCTGGTTTGATTCCAGCAATCGCTCCTTCACCCTGCTGTGAAGTTCTTCCATCGCCTCTGTGAATTCTTCAGCGCTTGCGCTCTTAATTATTATCTGTTTTGAATCCCTCAATTCAGAAACTCTTCTTGTCTTCCTGTCGTATACAATCTCAAATGGACTTTTTCCTGTGCTCCTGTTCACTGAGTCATTGTATGCAAACTCTGCCTGTGGCAACACATTGTCCCAGCTACTGTGGTGCTCTGTCACCAGGCTTCTTAGCAAGTCTCCCAGACTCCTATTCACCACTTCTGTTTTCCCATCCGTATGAGGATGATAGGAAAAACTAAACATCAAGTTAGTTCCCATCTTCTTCCAAAGTGTCCTCCATAAATGTCCAATGAATTTCGTATCCCTATCCGATACTATACTTTTGGGTAACCCGTGAAGTCCAATGACCTCCTTGAAAAACAAATTTGTGATATGAGTCGCATCGTTGGTCTTCTGACATGGGATAAAATGTGCCATTTTGGAAAACCTGTCAACCACCACAAAGATAGAATCATGTCCTCTTTGCGTCCTAGGCAATCCCAATATGAAATCCATGCTGATTTCATCCCATGGCCTCTCGGGTATGGGTAATGGTTGATAGAATCTCGCATTCTGCTTCCTGCCCTTTAAATGCTGGAAAATTATACATATGTCAACAAACTTCTTGACTTCTGACCGCATCCCTGGCCAAAAGTATGCTTCGCTTAGCTTTGCAAATGTCTTGTCGTGGCCAAAATGCCCTGCTAATCCACCACTGTGCTTCTCCTTTAACATATTCTCCCTCATGGAGCAATTCGGAATACACAGCTGATTTCCTCTGAACAACAATCCATTTTGGATCATGTAATATATCCATGGGATTCTATCTCTGAGAACTAGATCCTCAGCTGCCTCATATGCCTCTACAAAATCTGCATCACCTGCGTACATTTCCTTAAGATTTTCAAAACCCAATGTTTTGACTCGGAACTCCTGCAGCAACAAACACTTCCTGCTCAAAGCATCAGCCACTTTGTTAGCAATACCTGAAATGTGTTTAGTTACAAATGTAAAATTCTGCATATACTCTACCCATTTATCATGTTTTTGATTCAACTTCTCCTGTTGAGTCACAAACTGCAATGCATGATTATCACTATACAAAACAAATTCTTTCGGAATCAAGTAATGTCTCCTCTTCTTCAACGCCTGTATGATAGCATCAAATTCTTTATCATACGTGGAGTATTTCACTTTTGCCTCATCCAGCTTCTCACTGAAATATGCAATTGGTATGTCCTCCTGGCTCAAGACCGCTCCTATGGCAAAGCCACTTGCATCACATTTTACCTGGAACACCTTCGTAAAATCCGGCAACACCAAAACCGGTTGTTCTGTGATCTTCCGCTTCAACAGATTGAATCTCTTCTCTGCCTCTTCAGTCCAATGAAAATATTTATGTCTTTTCTTGACGGTATCCATCATCGTTGCGCTAATTCCACTGAAATTCCTGATGAATTTTCGGTAGAAACTAGCCAGTCCATGAAAACTTCTCACCTCGAAAATATTTCTCGGTGATGGCCAATTTTTAATTACCTCCACTTTACTTGGATCCATCTTTAATTCATTCGTCGATATGACAAATCCCAAGTAAATGAGTTATGTCTTCATAAATGAAGATTTCCTCATGTTGATCAACAACTTCTCCTGCTGTAGCTTCTTCATTACTGCAGCTAAATGCTTCATATGTTCTTCTTTTGTCTTACTGAAAATCAATATGTCATCCAGATAAACAATGACAAACTTACTAATGAATTCCTTCAGCACTTCATTCATCAACCTCATGAAGGTACTCGGTGCATTCGTCAAGCCAAACGGCATGACTAGCCACTCATACAACCCTTCGTTGGTTTTGAAGGCTGTCTTCCACTCATCGCCTTCCCTCATGCGAATCTGATGGTATCCGCTTTTCAAATCAACCTTTGAAAAAAAATTGGCTCCACCTAAACAATCCATCAAGTTGTCCATTCGTGGTAATGGAAACCTGTACCTAATGGTTATCTTTTTAATGGCTCTGGAATCAGTGCACATTCTCCAACCTCCATCTTTCTTTGGACTTAATACCGTTGGAACGGCACACAGACTTAAACTTTCCCTGATCAGTCCTTTATCCAACAGTTCCCGTACCTGCCTTTTGACTTCTCAATTTTCTGCGGCGTCAACCTATACGCGTCTTTGTTCAGCAAACTGGCTCCTGGTATGAGGTCTATATGATGACTCACACTCCTCATCGGCAGAAACGAATGAGGTAATTCATCTACCACAATGTCATCAAACTCTTCCAGCAATTCCTGAATTTCTTTCGGCAAATCATCCACTCTTGTGCTGGTCAAAACAATTTTTGGTTTCCTAACCACAAAGAATTGTGGATCTTCCTTCTTCTTTACTTCCGCCAAAAGTTCCTTCCCACTCATGAGAAGTACAGTATTTCTCGATCCTGGTTTTACTTCTTTATCTTTAATTGGAAGTAGCATATGTGTTCTTCCATTCTTCTCCAAAGTATATGTATTCATCTTCCCATCATGAATTACGTTCCTGTCATATTGCCATGGTCTTCCTAGCAATAAATGACATACATCCATAGGAATAACATCACATAAAATCCTATCATTATATCCTCCTATCTTAATGTCCACTAAGCACTATTTAGTGACAGTTACCTGATGTCCCTTCTGTAGCCATGAAACTTTGTATGGACTCGGGTGATCAGTTGTCTCCAGTTCTAGTTTCTCCACCATCTCGGTTGAAACAAGATTATCTGTGCTACCGCTATCCATGATGACCTTTCATTTCCTATCTTTGGTTTTGCATGTGGTTCTGAAAAGTCTATTTCTTTGAGCCGTGTCCTCCACCTCCTTCTTGGGTGTTAAGCGAACTTTACGCATCATCAATGACCTTTCGTCTTCTGCGTCTTCTGCTTCAGCATCTCGCCTCTATGCCTCGGCGATGTGAGCTTCTCCTCCATCCTTCTTCCTATCTGGACAGTCAACTGCCTTGTGTCCATTCTTTCCACATGTGAAGCATGTGATGACTCCACCTCTACCTCTTCCTCTACCTCTGGTACGAGGAAATGTGTTATTATCAGCGTATCCTCGGCCCTGTTTTGTATGCTTCCTTCGTTGTTCAGCATGCTGGCCTCGCTGTGAACTTCTACCTCTTTCTTTTCTAGTCTGAGGCTTATTCCAGTCGTCCTTGGATTTCTGGAACCTATCTTGGGCAACTGACTTACCTTTGGGTTGGCTTCTACCTTGGCCTCGCTGTGCTGGCTTACGGCTCAGCTTCTTCTCAACTTTCAACGCCATTTGATACGCATCCTCCACCAATCTGATGGTCGTCATACTCATCTCATCCTGGATATCGTATCTCAAGCCATTCATATACCTGGCAACTTTTTCATCATCGCTCTCCCAATGACCTGCTCTGATATTTAGCTTATAGAATTCCTCAGTATACTCTTTCACTGTCATCAGCTTCTGTCTCAGGTTCTGCATTCTCCTGAACAGTGTGATTTGATAATCCCTTGGGATGAAATTTGCCTTCATCCTCGCAATCATTCATCCCATCTTTTAATCTTTTGCTTGCCTTTGCAGTGTCTATCTGCTTGAAGTTCGTCCCACCATAATGTTGTGTGTCCTTTCAATAATGTGACAGCATGCCTAACCTTCTTATCTTCTTCGATATCTTCGTAATCTAAATAAGTGTCAAGAGCTCTAATCCAGTCTAGAAGCTCTTCTGCATCCAGATTCCCTTCATAAGTTGGAATGTCCATCTTTGTTTTCGAACTCATCCGGGCGATAGCTTTAATTAACCGCTCATTGGCTGCATCTTCGGTTGCAAATTCTCCTTGTTGTTCAACTTCAACTTCGCCTTCGGAGTCACTCAGATATCCAGCACTAGCTGTGTGTCTCTACGCTGCTTCCATATCTTCTAGTCTCGCTCGGAGATCACGTATCTGCCTTTCCATTTCTGGATTATGTGCTTGTCTCCCTCTTCCTCTCTGGTTCCCCCTATCCTCTGGATCGGGTGATTGTCTTTCTCTCCTCGGTGGCATGGTGAAATTCTCTCTTCTTTTCTTCTCTGCTATAGAAAGCAAAGAAATCTTCTCACTCTGATACCACTCTGACGCAAATGCGCCACCTAGGCATGTCCTTTCCCATAGGACCTTCTCTTCCTTCAGCCTGAAGAGCTGAAACGCTCTTCAAATCCCTTATCGGGACTTTCCAACACCCACAGGACTCTCCTGATGATCTCCCTTTGTCTTATCAGGAAATCAGACCTCGCGTGATCGCGAGTCCTGAACCCACGGGATCGGGTCTCACAAATCCCCGAAACCCGATGGATATTCACCCACACTTGCCTTGCTCTTGTCAGGAATTTTCCCCATCAGGAAATCGACACTTACGAGGTCGTGATCCACTGCCCTCACGGATCCACGACTCCCGATCCCCGATGGTACCTCTCGCCACTACTTAGCTCCCTCCGGATAACTCCCTTCTCATGCGACCTTCTAGTCCACGAGACCACGGTCCTTTTCCCTATCGGAGTTTCTAAATTCGTGAATTTTGAGTGTGTAGAACTTATGCTCTTGGGACCTCTGATTCTCGGATTCCCGATGCCACTTGGCGTTAATTCTTGTGAGGTTGAACCTTCGACACCTGTCCTCCACTACGTCCTTAACCCCGTCGATAAATCGCGTATCGGGATATCGCAATTCCCGTTGTCATGTGCACGGGAATTTCAATTCCCCGATCCCCGACTCTATGGGATCTCCTACCACGTGTCCCTGTTGATGGACGGCTCTGATCCTATCGGGAAATCACGGATCGTGATTCCAACATGCACAAGTCTCTTGTCTCTGGAAACCCCGATTCTCTGATTCACAACTCTTCGGGATCTCTTGCCACGTGTCCCTACTGATGGAAGACTCTGATCCTATCAGGAAATCGCAGATCGCAATTCCAACATGCACGAGTCTCTTGTCTCCGGAAACCCCGATTCACGACTCTTCGGGATCTCTTGCCACGTGTCCCTACTGATGGACGACTCTGAGCACCCGACGGGATATCGCGGATCGTGATTCCCTGATGCAACGATTCTACACTCCTAAAATCCCCGATGGGTTAAATTCCGACTCCTGCACTGATGTCTGACGCGTGTCCTGTCGGGATCAACGACTGAGATTATCCGTCGGAGTTTCGAGACTCGAAAGGTCTCAAGTTTCTTGACTTCCAAAACCCTGATGCCTCCAATATCCAAATGAATTCTCAGAATATTGACGTGTGTCCTACCGAGATCAATGGCTAAGATCCTTTCTCGGGATTTCGAGAACCACAACGTCTCTATTCTCTTGCTCGGCAAAACCCCGATGACTCTAATATCCCGATGAATCTTCCGGGACTCCTCCTCTACACACTAGGGCTTAACCCCTGCGCAACTTTCCAATATCTAATGGCTGACGGGATTTCGTCGATCTCCTCTGTAAGATCCTGACCGTCGATTCCTTTCCTCCTTGAAGATTTCTTGAGAATGGATAAGTGTTCCTTCTCAGAACTTGCTTTCCAACACCTGCGCTTGCAACTCCTTGCTCGAACATTCCACGACACAAACCTCCAGTGCTCTCTTTTAACAATATCATGAAGTTGCTATACCTCCTGAGCTTTTCCACTCTGATTCCTTCAGAGGAACTTGCACGCGCTCCTCACGGAAATCATTCAACAACTCCTAAGTGTTGAATCCCTTCGACTCCGCGCACTTCTGCAGCAACAGTCTTCGATCTCCTTTGCTCAGATATACAACTGAGACTTCTTCTTCAGCCTGTGCACTCCTTGCACAGCTTCAACAACCCAAATCCACTTCTGGGTGAATGAGAACAAGAGTTAGACTACCTGAGCCTCCATCAACGCACTCCTTGCGGATGTTTTCAACTGCACACCTTGCAGGAATCTCCTGGCCCAGATAGAGAAACAATTGAACCTCACTCTCTCTCCCTTTCAGACTTCAGTTTGAAACATGAAATCACATGCACAGCATATACAAAGCAAATGCATAACAAGAAAGCAAACATTCATGAGCATAACATCAATACACAAAGAAACCACCACAAACCATGAGTTTGAATCAAAGCTTCCTTCTATTAATTCAAATGCATGTACATGGGTGTTCATCATACAATATTCTATGCTTTCTCTTCTCTTCTCCTGAATGCTTCCACTATTATTCACTATGTTACAATGGTACAATGAGGGTGTCTATATCCGTTTTCCCTCTTGGACTCTAAGCTATCAAATCTAGACTTAAAAATCCTATCTACCAGCATTAACTAGATTAAATGCCGACTATCTACCAAAGGACGAGAGCTTAAAGGCTCAAGGTCCAATACAATATACAAATGCGCCTTCATAAATGTTTCATTAAAGACTTGCGCAACAATCCCAAAGTATTTCAAAAATTTGGGTTGGTTTGTCCAGCTGATCTCCGCTTGATGTGTTGGCTCGCTTGATGAGTTGGTGATGCTCCTGCATCAAGTTGATGAGAAAATCCAGATGACTCTCTTATGTAATGAAGTGGGAAATAATATATGTTGAGTGGATGTGCCCGTGGACGAGCACAGGTGAACGTGATCCTAGTGGTTGAGTACTAGTGAAGAAGTGGTTCTTATGTGTAATGAAGTGAGCCATAGATATGGACATCCCTATGGATGTTCCCCTAGTGGTTGAGCACTAGTGGGTGTATGAGATCCCTTGCTATATTGTTCAAGAGTCATAAGTGCATGAAACCCTAATTGTAATGTAAAGGGTACAGGTTGTCCCCACCTTAATATAAAATATAATTGATATAAAAAGATAATAATTAATATGGTAATTATTAATTATATTTTGAGTTATTGAGGTTGGCCCTATTGTTCCAAAAGACACATCATTTGATGTGACAAGTCTTATATAAATAAAGGTGGATCCCCATTGAGGAAACACACTTATCATTGTGTCATCTTATGATTTCAGAATTTGTGGTATGAAATTATGAGAATTACAACACCCTTTTGTGTGCTAGGTTTGATGATGGTGTGGGAGGTATTTCTCTTGAATATTATAGCAAAGGATTGGCTGGGTTTTCTTCCCTTGTTGAGAAGGGTTTCCCATGATACTTCTTGTGTTCTTATGCATGGTTATTCTTCTTTTGATCTTGATTTGTTGCAGTAGTTATGGTTCAAGTAATAGTTAAACATAAAATTTTAAAAGGATACAAGAGTCATAGCTCATTGAAAATCCAACATGGTATCAGAGCAGGCTTGAAGAAGACCATTGCACACAAAAATTGAAGGTAAGGTCTACAAATTCTGTGGTAAGAAGAAGAGGGCCAGATAATTTCTTTAAATTTTTTGTGGTGAATTTAACCCCTGAAACAACAACCAAAGTGTATGGGAGAAGAGGTTGGAACCTAGGAGAAGGGTTGGAACGTAGGAGATGGGTCAAAACCTAGGAGAAGAGGTCAGAGCCTAGGGAGAAGGTAGTCGCAGCCACTGTAAAAAATCTGGCATGTTCTGATGCCCCTCCTTAGTTGTTGTGGATATACCCCAATAAAAGACACCTAAATAAGAAAGGGTCAGACCCCTTCTGAAGTAAAATCAAAGGTTGTCGCAGCCCAAAAATTTGAGACTACCTAGATTTCTGAAGACAATAATAACTGTGCAAAATTTACCTCGGTCTGAGGGCATTAAAAGAGTATTTTTTTTCCTATTTCCAGACAAATTGTGGATGCTAAAAAAAAAACAAAAAAAAAACGTGTAAGCTTCCTATAGCCGATTGAGGAATGTGGGAAAAATCAGTGCGCTAAGAGAGGAGGATTTAAAGGGACAGAAGCACACCTTAACACTAATAAGATGAACTTGGTAGACAAAGGTTATTATATTTCATTGGAGACATGCTTGCCAAAGTTTATAAATGTTTATTATAATCTTTTGTGGCAAGGAGTAAGGCTATCGCGGCCACTTATTCTGTCTGGACCGGAATTCTGGAACAGCATGGGGGGCAGCTAATTATCCCTTGGTGGCTCGACTTGCTAGATAAGAAGAGAACAGTCGCAGCCTCAAGTCTTTTGGGACAGCCACTAAGGACTGAAACTACAGACCTGTGGCAGCATATAACTGACGAAGTATTTGGATTTTTTATGAAGTTCAAGGTTGCTACAGCCATAAGAACCCCCATGATGGGCCTCCTAAAAGCATGATTGCTTGCCAAAGTTTATTAATTTTAATGATTTATGTCAAGTTACAAGTATTGTTGTAATTCCTACAAGAAATCTTGTTTCCTTATGTCAACAATGAGAAGGTGCTCTGCATGGTGCAAGCTATAAAACAACTGCCTATGATTTTTCCACGTACCATTCTGATGGTGTTCTAAAAGCCTTGAAAAATAAGTGATTCCCGGGACTAGGAATGATTTACCACATATTTTCATATGGCATAGGTTTCATGGGCCTGATTAAAGTTGGTGAAGGTCCAATAAAGACGATTTCTTTAGCCAATGGCGGCAATAAGATTGAAACTGCAAGCTCTATTACTGCATTTGATGGTATGATTGTTAATATCTAGTATGTTGAGACCTATTTGGCGGATGGTAATTTCATACTTGAGGATAGGATATCTCCTTCAGGTCATGTCACTGCCTTGGATTGACTTGTTGTAGGCAATGCCCAGTTACTGTTGGCAGTTTCCATGTAAAATGAAGTACGAATATATTCACAGAAGAGATATATAGAAGATACACTTACAAAGCCTAGAGAAACTGAACATTTACACATTTGGTCAATAGAATATGAAGAGTATCTTCCTCCAAGGAAAAGAAAATAGCAAAATGAATCTGTTGGTATGGTGTCAAGAAAAAAAAATGTGGCAGTATTGACAGTAACAAAAGGCTACAGTAGTTGTGCACCCTAAAATTCATTTTCCAATAGCAAGGGATATGTATGATTTACTTGACAGATAGTGCTACAACAATATTGTTGTTGATAGAAGTAAGTATGTTGAGCAGATTTCCAGGCCCAAATATGAAGGAGTCTCTAAGGTATAAAAGGACCAAGTCTGAGGCTTGTCCTTAGTGTTGGCGACGGAAGTCACTCATGGATTGCTATCAGGAGCAGAGCCCGACGCCCATCAGTTTTATGTCGCGGTTGTTTATAGATGGGTGATCAAATGGAAGGAAACTCGAAACAGTTAGTGTTCCAACTCTGAAACCAGGCCAGGTATGCATGAGCAAGTGAGGTCTTGCATAAATTTCAGACAGTGAGTTGTAGTAAAGGGTGAACAGGCGGAAGACTTATATGAGAAGAGTGCGAAGGTCTGTTATAAACAACGGGTTCCTAACAAATTGTAGGAGAAGGCATCCAAACGCAAGGTCTTCTTGCATTTAAATACAGAAAACCAGAAAATACAATAATGCCACGATAAATCATTTATCATAACAAAAATGCAACAATTTGCGCGACTCAGTCAATCACGAACTCTCTTAGCATGAGACGAAAATAAGATGGAGTAAGAAGAACTATCTGTCATAAAACAAGAAATCTCAAATACAGATACATAAGCTGAAAGCTAGAACAGTTGTTAAAACATTACAGTCAAGAGCTTTGCTCAACCATCGATCCTTTAAAAAATGGAAAAAATTCCTACATATAGCCAAAACAAAACAACAGCAGTGGAAACGAGAAGCTGCATAAAAACTCTGCGTCTGCATGTCTTCTGACAGTCTGCGCATGCAGATTCTGGATGATCGTGCACTTATGACAGACGCAATGGGACTCCTGACTGTCCTACAGTGGTTTGACAGACGCAATATCCATCAGGAAGGACTATTATTCTGCTTGTACGCTTGGTCCTTTCCTGGCCTTCTATTTATGGAAGAAGACGACGTTCAACCACCTTAACGACAATAATAACTGTTTCCTTGGGATTGGGAACGGCCTCGGTCAACTCTGCCCTCTGGGACGTGGAAGACCCCTCGCGCTGCCACCTGGAACAGTTGGACAGTTTGATGGATAAGGCATGGAGGTACTGGCACGATTGACGTGGAAGGGGAAAGGGAGGTGATGGCGTCAACACTGTGAGGGTGAGATGAGAGGTGATGAGGTGGTAGAAGATAAGAGGGTCTAAGGATGGGTGCGGTAGCGAAAGGCTGTCATGGAAGGGAGCGGGACACATGGTAGGGGACGAGGAGGCTCAGAAGGTGAGTGGATGATGAGATGGGGGGAGGGACCACATGGACCAGAAGAGGGAAGGTAGATAGATGTCGGAGGATGAGGAAGGGCTAAAGGGAGTGAGCCTCATCACACGGCCAGGAGGAGAATAGATGGCAAGGGGAAGGATGGTACAAAAGATGACACGACAAGAAAGGGGCCCACGTTGGTTAAATGCAGAAAGAAAGAAGGCTGCGGAATACAATGTGCGCCGCTGATCCAGGTGCTCTAATCACAGTCGTCGGAGAGATGCGTCCCCGATTCCGGACCCCCCCCTCCGCCTAAAGGTAGAAAGGCAGGGGGGGGTCCGGAATCACCTTGCACGTCGTTGATCCGGACGCTCTAATCATAGCCATTGAAGAGGTGCGCCCTCGATTCCGGACCCCCCCCCCCTCCGCTTAAAGGTAGAAAGGCGGGGGGGGCTCCGGAATCCAATGTGCACCGTTGATCCAAGCGCACGAATCCTTGCCGTCCAGATTTGATTTCCATTTAAACACGGATGTGTTTGCATCCCAAACTTAGGGAAACTCGGTTTTTAACCCACTCCTTCGCATTTTACCCCCCGTTACAAGAAATATCGCTAACATTTGGCTCCATGGGGGATAGAGTCGTCCCTGTGATGCTCTAAGAACTCATTCTGCAGCTTCAGTGCCTTGCTATTGGGCTATGGAGTCAAGCTCAAAATATCCCGCTGCTAAAACTACAGGCCGAAAAATAAAAGCAACCAAAATAAAGATACATGCTCAAAGGAGCTTATTTATATACAATCCTAAACTAATAAAACACTTTTACATGGGCTAGGTGAAAGAAAACTTCCACCATAGCCATTCAAGCAGCTTCTTGGATAGAAGCCCCTTCCTTATGTCGATGATCACCAGCAGATAGTGTAACTATGACAGCAGAACGGGTACACTCTTCAACTCCTCCTTACAGGCTGGAGTTGAGATGAAATAGGGCGGCTCCAAGGCATAAAGGACATGCCACTCCATGTATTCGCCGACAGGATCATAGAATGAGTGGCGAATTTCAGAAAATTGGTGACAGGCAACCTCCTCTGCTACAGAGTTGCTCACATGTGGTTGAATATATTTGATAAGAAAAGGTGAGTGGACAACTGACGTAGGCTCACTGATATCAGGTGGTAGCTACTCGCTGACTGGATCTGGAATGTAATATGTGCTCAGCTGTTCCTCTGGTTCCTTTTCCTCTTCCACCACTAACCCCTCTTTTAAAAAGAGAGGGTCTTCGTCATCATGAGCAGAGCTGCTAGGAACATCTGCTTCAACCCGATATCGAGGTGAGTCATCTACCATGGACCACGTTTTCTCTATAAACTCACAATTTCCACAAGAGGCATGTTGATCGTTATGAAAATCTAAAAGAATAGAGGCATCTGATATAATGTCAGATGCTTCTGTTATAGGGATAACACAATTAATATCATCCAACACCTCTATATTTTCATAGCAGATGTTTTCCTCCACAGTAAGGGCTTCATCATGGACCTGGTCTTCAGGGCCAGCAGAGGCTTCCTGAAGCGAAGAAAACACCTTACAACAGTTTTCAAACAAACCATCAGCCGGATAGTAATCTTTACAAAAAGAATTGAAAGTTGTATGAAAACCCGTTAAAGAGTGGATGCTCGCAGCGGGAAGAGATCGACACCACTCAAGAGCATATCCCTTCAATGAATACCTGAAGAGCTTAATCTGGACGTCCTCATGTGTGATATTGTGTCGGTGAATAGCTTCATGGAAGTCCAATAAATGATCAGCTGGTACCTCCCAACTCTGTGCGTGAAATTCGGGGAGGAAATCTTCCCAGATGTCTCTATCAGGAAGTGCATTAGGAAAACCAACTATCTGGGAAAAGTCACAGAAAGCAAACCTTTGAGCCAAAATTTTCTCCATATCGAACCAGTGGAGTTGCCAATCGATCCTCGAATCATGGAGTCGCCAGGTGAAAGATGCGCAGCTTCAAATGTGCCCGGTCCTTGTTCACCATCAAAGGCCAGGTCTTTAACATTATCGTTACCCCAGGAAACTTCTCAGGATGAGAAAGCAGCCACTAAAGCCTTCTCGAGAAATCTCCTCCGGGTCAGCTTTCAGGGGTGCCAACAGTGGCCACAACTGAAACAGTAAAGTGGAAACAATGGAGTCGCCACAGTGGAGTCGCCAGGTGCACAGTAGCAATATGAATAATTCTGATTTCTGATGCACCTTCAGAATCAGTTGATCGTTGTCGTTCTGTCCAGGGAAAATCTTCAACTTCGTCCCCGGCAACGGTGCCAGAAATGTTGGCGACGGAAGTCACTCCTGGATTGCTATTAGGAGCAGAGCCCGACGCCCATCAGTTTTATGTCACGGTTGTTTATATATGGGTGATCAAATGGAAGGAAACTCGAAATAGTTAGTGTTCCAACTCTGAAACCAGGCCAGGTAGGCATGAGCAAGTGAGGTCTTGCGTAAATTTCAGACAGTGAGTTGTAATAAAGGGTGAACAGGCGGAAGACTTATATGAGAAGAGTGCGAAGGTCTCTTATAAATATTGGGTTCCTAACAGACTGTAGGAGAAGGCATCCAAGCGCAAGGTCTTCTTGCATTTAAATACAGAAAACCAGAAAATACAATAATGCCACGATAAATCATTTATCATAACAGAAATGCAACAATTCGCGCAACTCAGTCAATCACGAACTCTCTTAGCATGAGACGAAAATAAGATGGAGTAAGAAGAACTGTTGTCATAAAACAAGAAATCTCATATACAGATACATATGCTGAAAGCTAGAACAACTGTTAAAACATTACAGTCGAGAGCTCTGCTCAACCATCGATCCTTTACAAAATGGCAAAAATGCCTACATATAGCCAAAACAAAACAACAACAGCGGAAACGAGAAGCTGCATTAAAAACTTTGCGTCTGCATGTCTTTTGACAGTCTACGCATGCAGATTCTGGATGATCATGCACTTATGACAGATGCAATGGGACTCCTTACTATCCTCCAGTGGTTTGACAGACGCAATCTCCGTCAGGAAGGACTATCAGTCTGCTTGTATGCTTGGTCCTTTCCTGGCCTTCTATTTATGGAAGAAGATGACGTTCAACCACCTTCACGGCAATAATAACTACTTCCTTGGGATTGGGAATGGCCTCGATCAACTCTGCCCTCTGGGACGTGGAAGACCCCTCGCGCTGCCACCTGGAACAGTTGGACAGTCTGATGGATAAGGCATGGAGGAATTGGCACGATTGACGTGGAAGGGGAAAGGGAGGTGATGGCGTCAACACTGTGAGGGTGAGATGAGAGGTGATGAGGTGGTAGAAGATAAGAGGGTCTAAGGATGGGTGCGGTAGCGAAAGGCTGTCGTGGAAGGGAGCGGGACACATGGCAGGGGACGAGGAGGCTCGGAAGGTGAGTGGATGATGAGATGGGGGGAGGGACTAAATGGACCAGAAGAGGGAAGGCAGACAGATGTCGGAGGATGAGGAAGGGCTAAATGGAGCGAGCCTCATCGCACGGCCAGGAGGAGAACAGATGGCAAGGGGAAGGATGGTACAAAAGATGACACGACAGGAAAGGGGCCCACATTGGTTAAACGCAGAAAGACAGAAGGCTCCGGAATACAATGTGCGCCACTGATCCGGGTACTCTAATCACAGTCGTCGGAGAGATGCGTCCCTGATTCCGAACCCCCCCCCGGGTCCACCTAAAGGTAGAAAGGCGAGGGGGTCTGGAATCACCTTGCACGCCATTGATCTAGGCGCTCTAATCACAGCCGTTGAAGAGGTGCACCCCCGATTCCGGACCCCCCCCCCTCCACTTAAAGGTAGAAAGGCGGGGGGGCTCCGGAATCCAATGTGCGTCGTTGATCCGGGTGTGCGAATCCTTGCCGTCCAGATTTGATTTCCACTTAAACACGGACGTGTTTACATCCCAAACTTAGGGAAATTGGGTTTTTAACCCACTCCTTCGCATTTTACCCCCCGTTACAAGAAATATCGTTAACATTTGGCTCCATGGGGGACAGAGTCGTCCTTGTGATTCTCTAATAACTCATTCCGCAGCTTCAGTGCCTTGCTGTTGGGCTATGGAGTCAGGCTCAAAACATCCCGCTGCTAAAACTACAGGCCGAAAAATAAAAGCAACCAAAATAAAGATACATGCTCAAAGGAGCTTATTTATATACAATCATAAACTAATAAAACACTTTTACATGGGCTAGGTGAAAGAAAACTTCCACCATAGCCATTCAAGTAGATTCCTGGATAGAAGCCCCTTCCTTTTGTCGATGATCACCAGGAGATAGTGTAACCATGACAGCAGAACGGATACACTCTTCAACTCCTCCTTACAGGCTGGAGTTGAGATGAAATAGGGTGGCTCCAAGGCATAAAGGACATGCCACTCCATGTATTCACCGACAGGGTCATAGAATGAGTGGCGAATTTCGGAAAATTGGTGACAGGCAGCCTCCTCTGCTACAGATTTTCTCACATGTGGTTGAATATCTTTGATAAGAAAAGGTGAGTGGACAACTGACATAGGCTCACTGATCTCAGGCGGTAGTTGCTCGCTGACTGGCTCTGGAATGCAATATGTGCTCAGTTGTTCCTCTGGTTCCTTTTCCTCTTCCACCACTAACCCCTCTTTTAAAAAGAGAGGGTCTTCATCATCATGAGAAGAACTGCTAGGAACATCTACTTCAACCCAATATCCAGGTGAGTCATCTACAATGGACCATGTTTGCTCTATAAACTCACAATTTCCACAAGAGGCATGTTGATCGTTATGAAAATCTAAAAGAATAGAGGCATCTGATATAATGTCATATGCTTCTGTTCTAGGGCTAACACAATTAATATCATCCAACACCTCTATATTTTCACAGCAGATGCTTTCCTCCACAGTAAGGGCTTCATCATGGACCTGGTCTTCAGGGCCAGCAGAGGCTTCCCGAAGCGAAGAAAACACCTTACAACAGTTTTCAAACAAACCATCAGCTGGATAGTAATCTTTACAAAAAGAATTTAAAGTTGTATGAAAACCCGTTAAAGAGCGAATGCTCGCAGCAGGAAGAGATTGACACCACTCAAGAGTAGCTCCCTTAAATGAATACCTGAAGAGCTTAATCGGGACGTCCTCATGCGTGATATTGTGTCGGTGAATAGCTTCATGGAAGTCCAGTAAATGCTCAGCTGGTACCTCCCAACTCTGTGCGTGAAATTCGGGGAGGAAATATTCCCAGATGTCTCTATCAGGAAGTGCATTAGGAAAACCAACTATCTGGGAAAAGTCACAGAAAGCAAACCTTTGAGCCAGAATTTTCTCCATATCGAACCAGTGGAGTTGCCAATCGATCCTCGAATCATGGAGTCGCCAGGTGAAAGATGCGCAGCTTCAAATGTGCCCGGTCCTTGTTCACCATCAAAGGCCAGGTCTTTAACATTATCGTTACCCCAGGAAACTTCTTAGGCTGAGAAAGCAGCCACTAAAGCCTTCTCGAGAAAGCTCCTCTAGGTCATCTTTCAGGTGTGCCAACAGTGGCCACAACTGAAACAGTAAAGTGGAAACAATGGAGTCACCACAATGGAGTCGCCAGGTGCACAGTAGCAATCTGAATAATTCTGATTTCTGATGCACCTTTAGAATCAATTGATCGTTGTCGTTCTACCCAGGGAAAATCTTCAACTTCGTCCCCGACAACTGCGCCAGAAATGTTGGCGACGGAAGTCACTCCTGGATTGCTATCAGGAGCAGAGCCCGACGCCCATCAATTTTATGTCACGGTTGTTTATAGATGGGTGATCAAATGGAAGGAAACTCGAAACAATTAGTGTTCCAACTCTGAAACCAGGCCAGGTATGCATGAGCAAGTGAGGTCTTGCGTAAATTTCAGACAGTGAGTTGTAGTAAAGGGTGAACAGGCAGAAGACTTATATGAGAAGAGTGCGAAGGTCTGTTATAAACAATGAGTTCCTAACAGACTGTAGGAGAAGGCATCCAAACGCAAGGTATTCTTGCATTTAAATACAGAAAACCAGAAAATACAATAATGCCACGATAAATCATTTATCATAACAGAAATGCAACAATTCGCGCGACTCAGTCAATCATGAACTCTCTTAGCATGAGACGAAAATAAGATGGAGTAAGAAGAACTGTCTGTCATAAAACAAGAAATATCATATACAGATACATAAGCTGAAAGCTAGAACAACTGTTAAAACATTACAGTCAGGAGCTCTGCTCAACCATCGATCCTTTACAAAATGGAAAAAATGCCTACATATAGCCAAAACAAAACCACAGCAGTGGAAACGAGAAGCTGCATTAAAAACTTTGCGTCTGCATGTCTTCTGACAGTCTATGCATGCAGATTCTGGATGATCGTGCACTTATGACAGACGCAATGGGACTCCTGACTGTCCTGCAGTGGTTTGACAGACGCAATGGGACTCCTGACTGTCCTGCAGTGGTTTGACAGACGCAATCTCCATCAGGAAGGACTATCAGTCTGCTTGTACGCTTGGTCCTTTCCTGGCCTTCTATTTATGGAAGAAGACGATGTTCAACCACCTTCATGGAAATAATAACTGCTTCCTTGGGATTGGAAATGGCCTCGGTCAACTCTGCCCTCTGGGACGTGGAAGACCCCTCGCGCTGCCACCTGGAACAATTGGACAGTCTAATGGATAAGGCATGGAGGAACTGGCACGATTGACGTGGAAGGGGAAAGGGAGGTGATGGCGTCAACACTGTGAGGGTGAGATGAGAGGTGATGATGTGGTAGAAGATAAGAGGGTCTAAGAATGGGTGCGGTAGCGAAAGGTTGTCATGGAAGGGAGCGGGACACATGGCAGGGGACAAGGAGGCTCGAAAGGTGAGTGGATGATGAGATGGGGGGAGGGACCACATGGACCAGAAGAGGGAAGGTAGATAGATGTCGGAGGATGAGGAAGGGCTAAAGGGAGCGAGCCTCATCGCACGACCAGGAGGAGAACAGATGGCAAGGGGAAGGATGGTACAAAAGATGACACGACAAGAAAGGGGCCCATGTTGGTTAAATTCAGAAAGACAGAAGGCTCCGGAATACAATGTGCGTCGCTGATCCGGGCGCTCTAATCACAGCCGTCGGAGATATGCATCCCCGATTCTGGACCCCCCCCCTCCGCTTAAAGGTAGAAAGGCGGGGGGGGTCCAGAATCACCTTGCACGTCGTTGATCTGGGCACTCTAATCATAGCCGTTGAAGAGGTGCGCCCCCGATTCCGGACCCCCCCCCCCTTCCGCTTAAAGGTAGAAAGGCGGGGGGGCTCTGGAATCCAATGTGCATCGTTGATCCAGGCGCGCGAATCCTTGTCGTCCAGATTTGATTTCCATTTAAACACGGACGCGTTTGCATCCCAAAATTAGGGAAAGTGGGTTTTTAACCCACTCCTTCGCATTTTACCCCCCGTTACAAGAAATATCGCTAACACTTAGCATGTAGAAAGTTGCTACTAGACCACAGTATAGATGGCTACAAGACAAACAAGCAGAACCTCCATTGGTGTACACTCTCAGGTATGCACTTGTGTATATATATTATTTTCATCATTGTCATAAGGGTATTTGCAGGAGGAAGGAACCCCTGGTGCAAATCATGGACCTAGAGAAGTCTCAGTGCATTCAGAAGAACAACACGCTGGAAGTGAAGACTCTAGATTTGATTGTTTTTATCATGATTATAACCTACATTTCTAAGGTTGCTACATTACAAGTAGGTGTTGTAGCTGTGACAACAATCCTTAAAATGTTTTGATTCTAGAGATGTACTCATGAATCTCCTCTAGGAGATATTCTTGTCTTGTTTCATTTTGTTTGTTTTCTTGTTCCAGGCAGGCTAACAACAAAGGAATAATCTTATCCTTCAGACTTCAGAGGGAGTCACTTGATTCAGAAGGAGTCAAACTAATTGAGAAAGAGAGACAGTACCTTCTTCCTCTTTAGTAGTCTAGAGGGAGATAACCATTAATAAAGTTGTTCCATTTGGTATTCCTAGGGACTTTGCAGTAGGCTATAAAAGGCATGTTTGGGCTTGATAAACTCTACAAGAGGTAGAAAGATATGCAATTGTTGGAAGTATCGATAAATATAAAAAGAGACTTGCAGTCAGAGGATCCTCACAAGAAGAGGAAGTGAACTATGATGAAACATATTGATTCAGTAATCCGATACACTTCCATCTGTACTACCATCCATGAGTTGGAAACTACATCATATAGATGGATTCTTCATAAGTTTGGGTTTCAACAAGAGTATTGTTGATCCAAACCTATATTATTACAGTGTTGGTGACAAGAGCCTAATTTTGATAACTTATTCAGAAAGCCTTGTTGTTGGATACAAGTAAGATTTGACTTCTGATTTTGAGATGAAGGATATGAGTATGATGCACTACTTATTGGGACAAGAAGTATGACAGAGGACCGATGAGATTTTTCTGAGTCAAGGAAAATATACAGTGGGAATATTAAAGAAGTTCAGTATGACAGAATGCAAATCCACGGTGATGGATTTGAAGAAAATAAATAAAGATGATTGAGACGAGATTGATCCACAGCTGATTGGATCACTGATGTATCTATTTAACACCAGACTTGATTCATGCTATACAGTGAATGTACATAGTCATTCCATGAGTCAGTGGAGACAGACTCACTATACAGCAGCGAAACATGTATTGAGATATCTACGAGGCACAATTAGATATGGTTTGTTATATGTCTCCAATGTAGACTTGAGTTTGTAGGGATATACCTATACAGATTGAGTAGAGAGTGCAGTGGACCAAAAGAGCACATCTGGTTGTTGTCTTACCGTGAATTTTTCCATGGTTTCCTGATGCAGAAGGAAACAAAACTCTGTGGCCTTGAATACCACAGAAGCAGAGTATGTAGCATCGAGTGTGTGAAGCAATATGGATTCACAAGCTTCTGACAGATTTACTTGATCATGAGATGGATCCTATGATGATAACCAGAGTTGTGTGTAAGTCTCTTTGAGAACCCAGTGTTTCATGATAGATCGAAACACGTTGAGATAAAATATCATTATATCAGAGACATGATGCAGAGGAAAATAGTACACATGCAGTACCTTCCTACACATGAGAATATTGCAGACATATTCACCAAATTAGCTTGGTGAAGGATACCTCCCTTGTTGAGAGGGAGTGTTTATGATTACAACCAAACAAATTTTGAAGTACTTTCGTGTGAGACTTGGCCTGATGAAGAATCACTCCCTAGCTGAGAGGGAGTATTGATGATTATAGTTGTGTGAGACATTCTCCAAGACACAAACCTGAGAGAGAGCCTCTAATATGGGTGTGTGGTTCCTATCTGAGACAGAGATGGAACGTAGAGATGGCCTCCTCCTTACAAAGAGTTGAGAAGAACTCTAGATGATTTTATTTTGTAACGCATTGAGAAAGGAGATCTACAGAGTTGGACGTGCATCTGACTGAGCACAAGGTGAACGTGTGAAATCCCAAAGTGTTGGGTGCATCGTCGTGAGACCGAAATGAACATGATGTATTAGCCTCCTTTGAGAAGTGAGTTGATGAGAAACTCCAGATGACTCTCCTATGTAATGCAATGGGAAAGAAGATCTATTGAGTGAACATGTCTGTGGACGATCACAGGTGAACGTGATTCTAGTGGTGAAGCACTAGTGAAGAAGTAGTTCTTATGTGTAATGCAATGAGCCAGAGATATGGACATCCTTATGGATGTGCCCCTAGTGGTTGAGCACTAGTGGGTGTATGAGATCCCTTGCTATATTGTTCAAGAGTCAGACATGCATGTAACCCTAATTGTAATGTAAAGGGTACAGGTCGACCCCACCTTAATATAAAAGATAATTAATATAAAAATATAATAATTAATATGGTAATTATTAATTATATTTTGAGTTATTGAGGTTGTCCCTATTGTGCCAAAAGACACATCATTTGATGTGACAAGTCTTATATAAATAAAGGTGAATCCCCATTGAGGAAACACACTTATCATTGTGTCATCTCATGATTTCAGAAGTTGTGGTCTAAAATTATGAGAATTACATCACCCTCTTGTGTGCTAGGTTTGATGATGGCGTGGGAGGTCTTTCTCTCGAAGATTATAGCAAATGATTGGTTGGGTTTTCTTCCCTTGTTGAGAAGGGTTTCCCAGGATACTTATTGTGTTCTTGTGTATGGTTATTCTTCTTATGATATTGGTTTGCTGCAGTAATTATGGTTCAAGTAATAGTTAAACAAAAAATTGAAAAAGGATACAAGAGCCACAGCTCATTGAAAATCCAACAAAGATCACGTTTTTCAATGGTCTGAGGCATTTAAGTGGTATTGTAACATCATGCTCTACCAAACACACTTTTATTGATTTATTCTTTGAGGACACTTGTGTCCAAGTGATCCGGTTATGGTACATTGTGATTTTGTTTTGATTATGGATTATACATGATGATGATTATGTGTTGTGACTTATTGTTATTTGATGTATATGTATTGGCAGATGTTATTAACAAGTTTTTTTAAGTGTGCAGGACACATGACAAGTTATGGATGTTGATGGAAGAAATGGACTTCCTTGGACTCCAGATTGAGTCAGGGAGTATTGTATTTTGATTGAGTATTTCATTTTACGCACTTGTGGTGTATGATTGATTACAGTATGATTTATGTATATTGATTATTGACATGGGTTTTATCAATGGATGCAGGATTGACGATGCTTGCTAATCTGACTCACATAAGGAGTAGAGGGGCCATACACAAAAACCAAACATTAAAGGAGAGGTGTAGCAACGCCCCTATCACGGTCTACTGGCACTCTCGTCATGGCCTGAATGGTAGGTTAATGATTACCTAGTTCGATATGTCCACAATGTCGTGAGGGCGGATTGAGACAATCGCTCACAAAGATTTCTAAGGAGCGTGTAATAAGGCGGATTCATTATTCCTTAGAAGCCCTTAGTTTCTCACAAGGTCAACCAAGTGGAGTGTTGCCTCCAAGGGTCAGACAAACTTCCAAAACCAGTCAAAGGTGAGTGGCACCCTTGGAGCACAGAGGTGCATCTTGAAGGACACGCCACTTAATTAAAACTTGAGTCAATAAATCTAGGTGGCCTAGAAAACTTTTGAAATGATTAGACCTTGTTGGAATTAAATAATTAATTAAACAATAAACTATTGATTTTAAAGCTTAACAAAAGTCTAAGCCTAAGTCTAAGACTAACTCTAAGTCTAATTTTTTGTTTTAAATGATTAAATGAATTATGACATATTGGAGAATAAGCAAACTCGAGGAAAAAGGGAATAAAATTTAAAGGTTGGATAAAATGCACATGTGTCCCTGAAAATAATAAAAATATTTTTAAAATAGAAAGAAATAAAATATGAGAGAATAGGTGTACACATAGAAAAGTATCTAGAGTCAAGATACCACTAAGTCTAACTACAAGAAGACTCCTAATCCAACTCTAACTAAGATCTAGTTAGGAGACACTCAATAAATGAGAATTTGGGGAACAAAGGGACAACTAAGAGCGAAAATAGGAACACATTGGGGAATGTAAGGGAAATTGGTTTTTTAATTAAAATAAAAATGATAATTACTTGTGCAACTTGGGGAGAGTGTGACAAGTGTGTGGTTGAATAATCATAATTAATTTAATCTAAAAATTTAAATAATTGTGCATGAGGACATGTGTCAGTGAGGAAATTTCTATAAAACAAATGGTGTAGAAGGAAAAAGGATCTCATTTTTGTTTGGTAAGGTTATGCTGCCAAAATTTTGTGGACAATGTTTTACTTGTGAGAGTTGGGATACCAAGCTTGTGGAAATAGTGGAAGCTCTTCCTTGCGAGACAATCTTTGAAGCTATTGATTGTTGGTTTTTGTGTGTGGCCCCTTTGCGGATCTGGGGGTTAAGGGGGAAGAAGAGGACCCCTAGCATTGGTTGGGAAGTAACAAAGAAGTTTTGTGATTAGCAAGCAAAGGAGTGCAAGTTCAAGTTGAAAATCATCTTCAACAATACTCTTTATTCTGGTCACGATATTTATTTCCTAGTTATTTAATTGTGTAAAAGAATACTTAATTTTTGGGTATGGAATATATATGGATGAATTATACAATAGTATTTTTTATTTAATTCTTGTAATCTACAAAATACATTTGAAAGAATACAGTGGAAATATTTCCACAATTTCATTACCATGGTGTGTGGTTATGGTCATAGCTACCATCATAGCAGATGTGTTTCCATGTAAGGATATAAACTACATTACCCAATCCATCGTTCTTTAAAAAAAAATTATCCACCATCTACCACGATAACAAATGATCCCAACGAGGATATCCTCGAACTGAGTAATGAGAATAAGTTAAAGGAATCCTTGGTTTGTCTGAACATTTTATTCAACTCATTTCAGACTCTGACGTGTCCTAGAAGCAGGCATGTGCCTTTACAGTTACCTCGCATAAGTTAAGAAAATTCTTACCCACTATGTAACATCTCAGCTCTTCTATGTAACAGTTGTTTGCGAAAATGACTACCATAAAATGACTATGTAACAGTTGTTTGATTAACATGTCAGGACCTTTGAAGTTATGCTTAATGTCTATCCTTTCAAAATTAATCCTAATATTAGGAGGTGGGGTGATCTCCCATTAATACTAATATTTCCTTATGTATGGCAGTTAACTGTCTCTTGTGGTTGTCTCAAGACTCCTTACTCATTGTTAAAACTTGGACAAGGCAGTGTTGGCACTCTAGAACTCCTTGACACATGGACAATTTGTGTTGCTCGGGTTGACACATAGGCTCGTTACTCATATCTTGGGGTGGTATATAGTTTTGGTATTGTATCCTTTGAATAAATGATCTTGCCAAAAGATTGTAATAATCTTCATTCGTTTATATATACATGTTTATGGTCTAGATTGGAATGATAAGTTTCATCCCTAATAAAGTTTAGTTATCGTTCACCCTTTTTTTCTTCTTAATTAGATTGCTTAAGTGAATGTTGTTAAGGCCTATTTTGTTAGGTTGAGCTATGGTTAACACCGCTTTTGAATGGAGGGTTTGGTGATATTCCTTAGGTTAGTGAAACAAGCGATTTTGAGCCTTAAAGAAATTAAAATTTTCCTTACCTTACCTTAAGAGAAGTTACAATGACTTTAGTTCTCTTTATATATCAATCATTTAATCC
>ML791411.1:93296-105709 GCA_009831015.1 Picea engelmannii
TACATTATTTCAACACTCCCCCTTAACAAGAAGGGTATTCTTCATCAGCATCAGGCGAGAGAGGTCTACATCATTAGTGGCATCTGGAGGACAGTATCGTCAATATCATCTTGAACAATTGTCTAGCACATTTACGAGTCATCAGAAGTTTTCTTCATCAGCAGCATCATCATTCTCGAAGGAATGCTATCATCATCTGCATCAAACATGTATCAGTAAAAATGATACTTCATTACAACACTAGGTTGTCACATCACAGTACTACACTAGCTCAATGTCACTGCAGTTAAGATGGTAGCTCAGTGTCAGTCACATCTTGCTTTACATCTAACAACTAGGTCAGAAGCAAGTAATATCATCATCTCGCTTTACGTCTAACAACTAGATCAGAGGCAAGGAATCACAGTGTCATGCTTTACGTCTAACAACTAGGTCAAAAGCATGACTCATCTTGCTTTACGTCTAACAACGAGGTCAGAAGAAAGGAACACATCAACATCTCGCTTTACGTCTAACAACGAGGTCAGAATTGAGGAATCATCGGTGTTATGTGTTACGTCTACCAACTAGGTCAGAAGCATAACTCATCTTGCTTTACGTCTAACAACGAGGTCAGAAGCAAGGATCACACAGCATCATGCTTTACGTCTAACAGTGAGGTCAGAAGCATGACTCATCTTGCTCTACATCTAACAACTAGGTCAGAAGTAAGGAATTAGCGACGTTATGCTTTACGTCTAACAACTAGGTCAGAAGCATAACTCATCTTGCTTTACGTCTAACAACGAGGTCAGAAGCATGACTCATCTTGTTTTACGTCTAACAGCGAGGTCAGAAGCAAGGATCACACGACGTAATGCTTTACGTCTAACAGCGAGGTCAGAAGCATGACTCATCTTGCTTTACGTCTAACAGGGAGGTCAGAAGCAAGGAATACATCTACTCCCCCTTTCAGGGAAGGTCCTTTCGGACAATACCAAGCTTATCTCGAAAGTGTTCAACCTTTACACGAGATAGATGCGCTGGGTTGAGGTGATTTAGCTGGTGCAGCCGGAATTTTGAAAATCCAACTTTTACCCCTTCAAATCTGATCTGCAGATTTCTGAACTGGTGCTTCTGGTTTTCTGGTACTTCTGGTACTCTGGTACTTCTGGTACTTCTGGTTTTCTAGTTTTCTGGTACTTTGTAAAACTAGGGTTTCACTTTCCGGGAGATCTAGCCACTGAAAAGGTGTGCTCTAAGTGCCAAAATGATCCTTGGTGGAGGTCACAGCTTTCTAGGAGGTTAGGGAGCTGAAAATACTCACTTTTGCAAAACCCTAATTTTTGGGTACGGTAACAGTGACGTTTTTCCTCTTGCAAATTGTGCTTCCTTCAGGTTGACTCTGACACCATGTTAATGTTTATGCCATTATTATAGTTCTTTTCATTTCAATAGATAAGAGCATCATAAGAACAAGATCATTGAGAAATACACATTCACAAGAGACACAACATTTATCCTCGGAAACCCTCTAGGGGAAGAAAACCTAGCAAAAACTTCCTTATCATAAATAGCTTATATAATGTTCAAGAGATAACTCAAACCAATACAGATAGTCCTCTCCAAGAGATGCGCCACTCTTCTCCCTCTCTCCAACTAGTAATTGCAGCTTGCCTCATAAGAGAATGAGCAAGTGAGTTGTGTGTTTGAAGTGAGGCGCTAGCCTCTTATTTATATCAGACTGGCATGTGTGAAAGGTCACAACTGGCAGGGCCAACCTCTCACTCTAGGTGGGTAAACCCACCTTTAATTAATTCTAGGTCTTCCATTATAACTGTTTGGGTCGACTTCTTATTCTACACTTTGTAATTGTCCGATGTCCAATCCACAAAAGGGGATTTGGTCCTTATACAATTGTCGACATGATTAATCCTCAATGGGGATTAATCCAATAACAAAAATAATAATAATGACATGATTAATCCTCAATGGGGATTTAATCCAATAATAAAAATAATAAGAATTCTCTTCGCAGTTACATTATTTCAACACTCCCCCTTAACAAGAAGGGTATTCTTCATCAGCATCAGGCGAGAGAGGTTTGCATCATTAGTGACATCTGGAGGACAGTATCGTCAATATCATCTTGAAAAATTGTCTAGCACATTTACAAGTCATCGGAAGTTTTCTTCAACAGCAGCATCATCATTCTCGAAGGAATGCTATCATCATCTGTATCAAACATGTATCAGTAAAAATGGTACCTCATTACAGCACTAGGTTGTCACATCACAATACTACACTAGCTCAATGTCACAGTGGTTAAGCTGGTAGCTCAGTGTCAGTCACATCTTTCTTTACGTCTAACAACTAGGTCAGAAGCAAGTAATATCATCATCTCGCTTTACGTCTAACAACTAGGTCATAAGTGAGGAATCACAGCGTGATGCTTTACGTCTAAAAACTAGGTCATAAGCATGACTCATCTTGCTTTACGTCTAACAACGAGGTCAGAAGAAAGGAGCACATCAAGATCTCGCTTTACATCTAACAACGAGGTCAGAAGCAAGGAATCATCGGCGTTATGCTTTACGTCTAACAACTAGGTCAGAAGCATAACTCATCTTGCTTTACATCTAACAATGAGGTCAAAAGAAATGATCACACAGCATCATGCTTTACGTCTAACAGTGAGGTCAGAAGCATGACTCACCTTTCTTTACGTCTAACAACTAGGTCAGAAGCAAGGAATCAACGGCGTTATGCTTTACGTCTAACAACTAGGTCAGAAGCATAACTCATCTTGCTTTACGTCTAACNCGTCATGCTTTACGTCTAACAACGAGGTCAAAAGCATGACTCATCTTGCTTTATGTCTAACAGCGAGGTTAGAAGCAAGGATCACAGGACGTCATGCTTTACATCTAACAGCGAGGTCAGAAGCATGACTCATCTTGCTTTACGTCTAACAGCGAGGTCAGAAGCATGACTCATCTTGCTTTACGTCTAACAACGAGGTCAGAAGCAAGGAATACATCTACTCCCCCTTTTAGGGAAGGTCCTTTCGAACAATACCAATCTTATCTCGAAAGTGTTCAACCTTTACACGAGATAGAGGCTTAGTCATCACATCAACAACCTGTTCATCCGTGCTAATGTACTGGAGCTTCAAGGCTCCTCTCTGTACCATGTCACAGATGAAATGATAGCGGATATCTATGTGCTTCGACCTGTCGTGGAACATAGGATTCTCTGTCATTTTAATACAGCTTTGATTGTCACATAGAATCGTGGTTGCTCTCATCTCCAAATCAAATAGGCCTGTCAGCAACTTTCGAAGCCATATAGCTTCGCAGCTAGCAGAACATGCGACAATGTACTCTGCTTCCACTGTTCTGAGAGCAATATTAGATTGCTTCCTACTCTGCCACGAGATCATAGCTGATCCCAAACTAAAACAGCATCCGAAAGTGCTTTTTCTGTCAGCAACGCTTCTTGCCCAATCTGCATCAGTATATCCACTCAGTGTGAAGTCATGATCTCCATCATAGCTGAGACCATAATCCATTGTACCTTTAAGGTACCTCATCACATGTTTTTCAGCCACTAAATGAACACGTCTGGGCTCTACCAGAAACTGACTCAAGGTGTTCATTGCAAAACAGATGTCTGGTCTGGTGATCATCAGGTACATCAGACTCTCTTCAAGGATTACAAACTTCAAACAATATCTCCAAACGGACCTGGGAAATGATGAAAAAATATACCAGGAAGTTTTTGGTACATTTTCTGCTAAAATATCTAATATGAATGACATGCAAAGGAGAGAGGATAATCTCCCATAAAAAATTAGATTAAGGCAGACAAATGTTGGATGGTTAAAAAGGATTCAATGTTTAAAGTAATTACTTGAGAAATGTGATTGCATAAATGGAAAAAGGGGTGATTTATTTCTACAACTTCTTGATTTGACAAAAGTGATGAGGGACCCACATTTAATAATGGATTCAATTCTAGTCTACATGGAACAGTTATAAGAACATATGGATGCTTTAAAGGTTGCATGGGAAAATTAATTTAATGAAATCATTGAATACTCGAAGGAGGAAATAGAAAAATGGTTGATTCATTATGTAAACAAGAACGATGAGGTTGAATACATTTTCATCAGCTCAGTTTTAACATAAGGGATGTTGAGAAAGAATAGTTCAATGCTAATAATAAACACGAGACAACGGTTTCTCCCATGTAGGAGTATATCGAAGTATGGTTAAAGAAAGCATCGATAAAGATAATTGAACCAGATCAACCAAATTTAGTTACAACTACTAGGGAACCTCTAGACGAAGACTCTATAAAAAGCACCTCGGAAAGAAAATAGAAGATGGTTCTTTCCATCATAGTAAATCAAGTAATCGCACTATTTATTTTTCTCAGTTGGTAGTCACCCATCCTTTCTTGTTTCAAAATCTACGAAAACCAAAGGTTGATCCTAACTATTTTCCTTTTCTGTCTTCCAGGTCTTTCTTTAATTTCATGGTCCCCAGGAGCCCAATCCCAATCCTCTTTGAAGGACGAATGATTTTTTACTTTTCATGAACATTTAAGACATCACTTTTTTAATACGAGCATTTGTATATTTTTTTTAGGATCCCCAGAGAACTATTTGGGGCATTACATTAGTGATTTCTCAGAATTTGATTTTAAGCATGAGGTTTCAAATGTATTTCCTACCAAAATTGTTTTTTATTCTAATGTGGTAATCATGTCAAGTTCTTTGTTAATGTGAACCATTTTCTGATCTTATCCAATGATGTGTTATTTTGATTATGCTATGATGGAAATGTTATATTTTTAGATCCCTTATCTTTATGGTTTATTGTATTGTATTATATTGTGAAATACTCTTACCATCAATAAGTCTGGTCTTTTCTCAGGCTTTCCTTTCATGTGAATATTTATTTTCTATAAACCTAGTCCTTTATAATATTCTTTTGTAAAATATGGATTATCAATAGAGGAGTACCACCTATTTAAAGACATAGGGGGATTTATCCTCATCATGTTATCTTAAAGATATTAAAGCCATATTTTTTATCAACATACATGAACTTCCTGCTTCTAATTTCTCCTTCAATACAACTTCTACTTCTTCTTCTGATGAGTGGCTTATTGATCCTGGAGCATCTTATCATATGGTTAAGGATAAATCCATTTTTTTTTCTCTAAATGAAGGTAACAACAAACAAATATTTGTTGGTGATGGTAGATCTCTTGGTGTTGTAGGGTTTGGAACAGTTTAGGTAGATAATGGTCATTTCAATAATGTATTATGTGTTCCAAGTATTTATTCCAACCTTCTATTAGAGTATAAGATCACTCATTCTTGTGAAGGTAAAATTGTAGAGCTTTCACCTCACCAAGTTGTAATTAAGGATTTTAAAGATCATAAGCATGTCCTAGCAACTAGAATTGTTGATGATATTACCAGGTTGTACAAGTTTGACAACTTTGGGTCATCATATTTCCCATCAATTTGTGTTGCTCATAGAGATGACTTGAGAAAACTTTGGCATGAGCAGTTTAGTCATCTAAACTATAGTTCATTGCAGCAACTATGTAATCAATATATGGTGACTAGTCTTCCTCTCGTTTCTTGAATAGATGGTGTTTGTGTCGGTTGTGTTCTCGACAAACATCATTGGGAATTTTTTGACAAATGTGCTTCTTGGCATGCCTTGGCCCCTTTGCAGCTTGTTCATAGTGATTTGTGTGGTCCACTTTCTTCTCCTTCTTTCTCTAGGTGAAAGTATTTCTTAACTTTCATTGATGACTTCTCCATATGCACTTGGGTTTACTTCTTAAAACTTAAGAGCGAAGTTTTTGACAAGTTTTTGGACTACAAATCCCTTGTAGAAAAAAAATCTAAACATCAACTTCAAAGGTTAAGAACAGATAATGGACGCAAATATGTGAACAATAAATTTACAAGTTACTACACTGCACAAGGAATTCAAATGCAACATATTGTTCCATATACACCACACCAAAATGGTGTTGTTGAAAGAAAGAATCGCACATTAAAAGAAATAGATAATTCTATGATCTAATCTAAGGGATTAATTCTTCATTATTGGGTGGAAGCCATCAACTATGTAAATTATATAGTAAATCGCATTCCTGTAAAAGATTTAAAAAATATAACACCAGAAGAAGCATGGAATAAAATTAACCCAGTTGTAAGACACTTTCGTATATTTGGTAGAGTGGAATGGGATCACATTCCTGATGAGAAAGGGAAATCATTGCAGCCTAAAGTGAGAAGTGCATTTTTGTTGGATATTCTAAAGATGTCAAAGGCTATCGAATTCTTCAACCTCATTCCAATGAAATTATTATTAGAAGAGATGTTAAATTTGATAAAAATCTCTTGGAATGCAAGTATAATTCAGCGTTTGTGCCATCTTTGACCTATGATCCATCTTCAACGTTTGTTCCATCTTCTATTCCTATTATGGTTTCTTCTTCAGATGATGATGACAGTGAGGATGAAAATACAACTCCTCCTTATCACCTTACTCCAGATGAGTCCATTGAACATGAACATGCACCAGCACCGCTACTTCTAAGATGGGTCTATTCAACACAAGAATTAGCTAGTGATCTTGACGGTGATCCTTCATATCAGTGTCAAACACGTTGATAGTTCCAGTGAACCTCTTCTCTTTTGTCTCAAGTTTCAGAGACATGTGATCTAGAAACATTTACAAAATCTTCAGGCCATCCAGATTGGTACATGACAATGAATGAACAATATTGTTCCTTAATGGCGAATGATACTTGGGATCTTGTACCTCTTTTGAAAGGAAGAAAACTTGTCAAAAGTAAATGGGTGTATAGAACTAAGTATGCATCATATGGAAGTGTTGAAATACATGAGGCTCAGTTACTTTCCAAAGGGTTCTCTCAATTTGAAGGCATGGACTATAATGAAACCTTTGCCTCTGTAACCAAAATGAATTCCATCTGCCTTGTTCTATCCCTTGTTGGCTCACATAAATGGGAGGTCCATCAGATGGATCTTGAATATGCCTTCTTGCATGGGAATTTGCAATAAGAAATATACATGGAACAACCCCCTGGTTATGTCCAAAATGACTCCAACCTTGTTTCTCTCCTTAATAAATATTTTTATGGTCTTAAGCAAGCTCCTTGAGCTTGGTATACCAAGATGGACAATTTTCTTCTTGACACCAGCTTTTTTAGATGGCATTCTGACCCTAATGTCTATACCAAGAAAGTATCCCAAGCCATCTCATAACACTTGTTCTTTATGTTGATGACCTTATACTCACTAGTAGTGCCCCTAAACTTTTAACCCATGTGAAATCCAACCTTAAAAAGAAATTTGAAATGACAAACTTAGGCTACTTGCATTATTTCCTTGGCCTACAAGTATTACAAACCAAGGAAGGAATTTTTCTTTCCTAGTCTAAGTATGCTTGTGACCTTCTTCATTGCTTTCACATGGACGATTCTAAACCATCCCCTTATCCCTTCATATTTGGAGTCAAACTTGTTGCCACTTCTACTACTCCCAAAGTTGATGCCACTTTGTACCATCAGTTAGTTGGTAGCCTCTTATATTTGACTCATACCCATCCTGATATTTCCTTTGTTGTTGGTCTTGTTGCTCGATATATGAAAACACCCCATGAAAGCCATTGGAATGCAACTAAAAGGATACTTCACTATGTTTAGGGTACAGTTCAGTTTGGGATACATTACAACTCATTAGGGACTACTTTCTTGGTTGGCTTCACTGATTCATATTGGGTCAGCGACCCTAATGATCAAAAGTCTATTGCAGGTTATGTTTTCATCCTTGATTGTAGACCTGTCACTTGGGCTTGTAAGAAACAACAAGCTATTGATCTTTCTTCAGCAAAAGCATAGTATCGATCAATGGTTAATGCACGTCAAGAATCCTTGTGGTTTTGATAGATCCTTTCAGAGTTTGTATTTCAGCAGGGTTGATGATTAAAATTGTCAAGGAAGTTTTTCCCGCAAAGTGTTGCTAAAGCCTATTATTATAAACACTAATAATACTAGTAGGTAGGACCCCCTTGAACTATTGAAGATCAGATTTGTTCATTTTTTATGTTGTGATGATGTGCGACACAACTTACATGGTTGATAAGATATTGTTGTTATTGGTTATGATTTGAGCTTATGAACTGTTGATTCTTGATGTTACTACAACCTATGCTATTCATTAATATCATTGCTATATGTTCTTATCGCACCTACACAACAAGCAGGTTAGTGAAATTACATGAAGGACAGTTTTGAGAAAGGCAAAAATACTATAACAAATGCAAATAAAAGGGATCTAATTCTGCAATTTTACTATACTATATGCAAACAATTGGAAAGAAACGAGAAACAATTGCAAAGGGGAAGAATTTAAAGCTATCTACATGCATGAAATACTTAACAATTATTGTTAAATCCTAGCTAACAAGTAAATGGTTATGTAATTGTGATTGAATTTTTATTACGCATATGGTATGAAATGTTGGTGGTGCATTTGGCAAGGTGATATTGTTAATGGTTATGCAATGATTAATTGAATTATGTGGTCGATATACATATGGTATATTTGGATAGATTTAATGTCGGTGGCTCATTTGACAAGGTAATGGGAGTTAATGGTTATGCGATTTTGTTTCAGTTATATAATAAGGAATTGGATATATGATGTGGAGACGCATTTGGCAAGTAATATGTGCAGATTCCAATGCAAATTTAAATTAATGGTGTTAATTAAGATTTTGTTGGCATGTACTGATGAGTTAATGAATTGTGGGTGGAGGCGACGTGCATTTACTGCACGTCACCTTTACCCCTCCCGTTAGCCGCCACCCTACTCGGGTTGTTGTTCGATCTTGTTGTTGTGGTTATGCTATGAATTCTTAGCAGAGAGGAACCGCTCAACCAGCTTGTGTTTTAAGGAATTCGATTACAGGTATGTTTGTTTTTTGGCCATTCATGACTCTGCTCTGGTTATGAAATGATTATTGGCTCAGGTGTATTGGTTTGTGTTTTCCTAAGTATTGCAATTGGTAAATTTGTGTTCTTGAAATGAATGGTTCTTCCTGCCATGATATTGAATTCGTAGAAGTTATTGGTCATCATGTGTGGTAACTCTCTGTTATCCTTGTTGGTTTAGTTGGAGGGTTTTTGTTTGTTCTTGGGTGGATAGCTATCTTCACACTTTTGTCACTAAATCCAGTCTTTGGCTTTTATGGGTTTAAGGGTTGAAGGAATTTTGCATCACTGTGTTTTGTTCACTTGGGCATTGGTTGATTGCACCACTAGGGGTCATGAAATGAGGTTCATGTTCTTCCTCAGCCCTGTCTTCATATTTGTGATGGGATTGTTCACTCGAAGAACATGAGGGTTATACCTTGCATGCGTTAAATAACATTGCCAGGTTGGATTAAAGCTTCACCTTATGTTGTGTCCCCCTATCATGGATTTGTTACCTATCCACGAATGAGTCTCTTTGTGTATACACTGTTGGCCTCGGGTTTTCACCGTTATCAGAGTGGTTCTGCTCTCCCTATGTTGGATATGGAACAAACCTTAGCCCTCTTGTCTAAATATTAATAGAGAAGACCAGCCTGGCCTCTTCGGTTTACTACTTAGTTATTGTTGGATGGTTGTATAATTTTCTACTAGTTCAAATACAGGCTCGCCCAGTTGGTCATGTGACAATCGTGTTGGTTGGTATATAGTCACTACCTCTGTTATAACAGTGGTAAACCCTACATTTTTTATTGAAATTTCAAAGTACACACAGTCGCTCTCTTTATAACTCAGTATTGTTTAATGGAAAGGGCCACTGCCCCAATTCGAATTGATGCATGGGTATCACAGCTTGTTAGGTCAATTGATTTTATGACGGTGATGAATTTATTGGTTGATACACAATCACTGGTATTTCTGCATTAAGGATTGTTTAGATGGTATTGGTTACAAATGCTTGATGTTTCTCACACATGTCATGTTGTGTGTATGGTGTTTTTGCACAATGAAATAATGGTCATGGTAATTGTGGTTTTCTTTTGGGGCTGAATGATTATTGAACCGGATGACTGTAGAAACTATATCCATTGTATATGTATGATTGTTCGATTAAATAATCCTGAGTTTTCACAGCATAGTTGATTGAAGTTGGTCTAAATCGAAGCAATATCATATTAGATTAATATCTCAACTCAATGCGTTGAGTTATTGTTGTGATTGTGTGTTTGGTTTGTAAAATAGAGATGTTGCATCGTGGTGTTTTGGTGGTTGTGCACTGTGTGTAGTATGGATAGCTTGGTTTTCACATTCAGGGATACCCAAATAGCTTTAAGCATGTTTATTTGTTGCAATCGATCACTTTTTAAAGCAGGCATGTTGTTGATGGCAGTCGTGTTGGATGGATGGCCCAGCTTTTTAAAGTCACATTGAATTGGGATAGCACAGTGACAGAGTTATACTTGCATGATTGAATTATTTTGCACATAGCTTGTTTGGAGTGGTGGATGTTGTATGTCTTTTTAAATGTCAATTCGGGCATTGCAATTTGATCTTTATTATTGGGTTTACTACCTCTATATATGTTAATGAATATCATTGTGTTTAAATGATAGGCCCGATTGTAGTGATAGTGTGACTACATTGTTAATTTTGGAAACGTGAATTGGAGTATATTTGTTGATTGAAGTAATGTATGGGTAGCAGTTGATTTTGATGGTTTACAGATTGGAAATGGGTACTGTTAAAAAATTATTATAAAATGAAAAGTATGTAAATAAAAGGAACAGAACCCCTTACAAATTGTGTGGAATGTTGAAATATTGTAACTGCAAAGGGTATTCTATTTATTATTGATGCATTATTCATTATATCAATCCCCTTTTGTGGATTGATCATGTCAGGTATTATAAATGACCAAATCCCCTTTTGCAGATTGGTCAAACCCTAATTTTAATGGGCTAAATGAGAAGTCGACTCAGCCAGAATATATAAAAGTGGTTATAGCCACCCAGAATGAGAAGCCGACCCAGCCAGTGAAAAGACACCCCAGTTCACACGTGCCAGATTGTATAAATAAGAGAGGCTAGCACCTCATTTGTTCACTCACTCACTTGATGATCAAAGCGCAAGTCTGGAGATACAGTTGGAGAAGAAGAGAAAGAGAGAGAGAGGTGCATTCTTGGGAGAGGAATTTATATATTTGTTTGATTTATCTCTTGGCATTGTATTGGCTATCTATATTAAGGAAGTTTTTGTTGGGTTTTCTCCCCCATGAGGGTTTCCCAGGATAAATGATGTGTCTCTTGTGATTGTGTATTTCTCAGTGATCATATCTATGCTATGGTTATCTAATGAAATAAAAGAAACCTAATAATAGCTTAAACCTTAACATGGTATCAGAGCTAAGCTGAAGAGAGCATCTCGCACAAGAGAAAGTGAAAAATGTCATTGTTGTCATACATGCAAATTAGGGATTTTTATTGAAGAAGTATTTCAGCCCCAAAACCATCTAGAAAAGTGTGTCCTTCCTCAAGGATCACTTTGGCATCCTCAGCACAAATTTTCAGTGGCTAGATCTCTCGGAAAGTGAAACCCTAGTTTTCACAAAGTGCTAGAAGTATCAGAAAACCAAAGTATCAGAAGCACCACAAATACCAGAGTACCAGAAGTACCAGAAAACCAGAATAATTGGTCCAGAAATCCATTGGTCATCTATCCCCTGGATCATAATTTCAATATTTGAAGTTTGAAAAATTAGGGTTTCCTCATAAAACCCTAAGTTGTAGTTGCAGTTGCAGTTACAGTTGCAGTCTCAAAATCAGTTGCAGTATCAATTTCAATTGCAGTATTAGTTTAAGTATCAGCCGTAGTACCAGTTGCAGTCACCCTTGAAGTTTTTAAGAGTTGGCGATCATTGTCGCTGCTACCAGATGGTGCCACTACCTGAAAATGCTATTAGAGGTATGTACTCACACATGTTTAAATGGTTAAGATTCAAAGGGTATTTGCAGGAGAAGGGATCTCTTTCCATAGATACAGAAGGATCTCAAGATCCAACACATTCAAAGGAATAATGCAACACAGGTTTGATTATTCTAATATGCATCTATTTGTTATGACATTATTTTGATCTAGATTGCATGTTGAAGTTATGTCCATCATACTAACCTTTGGTCAAATTAAATTCAAGGTATTAGACGGATTAAAGTTGAGATCATAGAGTTTATTCTCTAACCCAACCTTCTGTCAAGATAGAATATTGTCCTAGTACAAAAGACAGGTTGAAGAAAGAACTCATCATCTTGAATAAAGGAGAAGAAAAACAACACACTCTTGAAGAC
>ML791411.1:114201-130879 GCA_009831015.1 Picea engelmannii
CGTCCTTGTAGAATCAGAAGAAATTGAGAGTAAGCCTGATCTCAAAAAGGATCGGATGAAGAGACAACTTACAGGACTGGGAGACAGATGTCATGAGAAGACTAGATCATAGCTTCATAAACTTCTAGGAGATATGAAATCTCCTGGGAATATTCCCTTGTTTCAGTAACAGAGAAGGAAGCCAGTCAGAAAGACTAGGATATGGATTCTTATGTGAGACTAGAAGAGAAGTCAATATTGACTTCCAAGATTGATCTATACAGATCAAGCATGTTGCAGATGTACAAATCCTGATGTGTATCTAGAGGATTCTCCCAGCAAGAGGGAGAATACTATGCCGAGACACTTATTGAAGAAATAGTTACAGTATTTATGAAGACAACCAGAACAACCATGATTCATATATAGTATGAGATGCGAGGGGAGAAATCCCCATATTTAAAATTGAGTGGTAGTTGGTGCAATACATTAGTTGGGTCATGGAAACATAACTATGATAAAAGATAGTGTTACCTCCATGAAAGAATAAGAGCTATATTCAGTATCATTTATTGAGCCACTCTCACTTTCAGATGAAGTTGTTACCATGATGGAGTAGAGGAGTTACTCCTAGATTTCAGCAGCCATAGTGAGAATGGAGCAACCATTCTCAGCTTTAGAGTAGGTGCAAGTGCAGAGTCCCAGTTCCAGAAGGAACAGCTGCAGAAAGAGGAGAGGACATGCTCTCAATCAGTGAGACAAATAGTGCTTTGCAGAAAGCACATAGAGCCAGCACATGATTGTACAGATTGAGTTGCAGTTGAGTAAGTGTACCATATTGGTACAATGTAATGAGAAAATTTGATTTGAATATTGAAGATAGAAAGACTCATTTCTGCAAGTTGAAGAAGGATATGTACGTGTTGATGCAAGCTCCTAGAGCTTGATATGGAAGAATTGACAGTTTACTGACAAGCTTGGGCTTTACCAAGAGTAAAGTTGATTCTAACCTCTACTTCAAGGTTATGAATGATGAGCCGGTGATATTGTTTTTGTATGTGGATGACTTACTCTTAACTGGAGAAGAAAATCTCATCACCGAATGTAAAAAGAAGCTCGAGATGAAATACATTGGCCTAATGCATTATTCCTTAGGTCTTGAGGTATGGCAGAGCCCAAAGAGAATCTTCCTTAACCAAGGGAAGTATGCAGTTGAAATCCTGAAGAGATTTGATATGTTGGAGTGCAAGTCCATGAATACACTCATGGAAACGAAGTTGAAGCTTATGGCCAACACTTCATCAGAATTGATTGATGCCACATTGTATAGACAGATCATTGGATCGTTGATGTCTTTGATGAACACCAGACCAGATATTTGTTTTGTCGTGAACACTTTGAGTCATTTTCTGGTAGAACCCAGACATGTTCACCTAGTTTCTGCAAAACATGTGATGAGGTAGCTTAAGGGTACATTAGATTATGGTCTCAATTATAATGGAGATCATAATTTCACACTGAGTGGGTACACTGATTCAGATTGGGCTGGAAGTGTCTCTGACAGGAAGATCACTTCAGGATGTTGTTTCAGTTTGAGATCATCCATGATCTCATGGCAGAATAGGAAGCAATCAAGCATTGCTCTCAGTACAGCAGAAGCATAATACATTGTTGTGTGTTCTGCCAGTTGTGAAGCCATATGGCTTTGTAAGTTGTTGAGTGGTCTATTCAATCTAGATATGGAAGCAAACACGATCCTATGTGATAACCAGAGCTGTATAAAGATGACAGAGAATCATGTATTTCATGAAAAGTCGAAACACATAGAGATCTAATACCATTACTTCTGTGACATGGTGTAGAGAGGAGCCATAAATATCCAATATGTTAGCACGGATGAACAGGTTGTCGATGTGTTGACCAAGCCTCTATCTCATGTAAAGTTTGAGCACTTTCTAGATAAGCTTGGTATAGTCTGAAAGGACCTCCCTCGATAGGGGGATTAGTGTTGTGTTGATATGCCAACCTAGTGCTATGCTTCCAGCTTAATTGTTGTGTGGTGATGCAAGCCTAGTGTTGTGCTTACATCTTAATTGTTGTGTGGTGATGTCATCCTAGTGTTGTGCTTCCAGCCTAGTGTTGTGCTTCCAGCTTAATTGTTGTTTAGTGATGTTAGCCTAGTGTTGTGCTTCCAGCTTAATTGTTGTGTTGTTATTCTATCTTAATTTCTGTGTTGAGATTCCATCTTTATTGTTGTGTTGTGATTCCAGCTTAATTGTTGTGTTGAGATTCTAGCTTAATTGTTGTGTTGTGATTTCATCTTAATTGTTGTGTTGAGATTCTAGCTTAATTGTTGTGTTGTGATTCCATCTTAATTGTTGTGTTCAGATTCCAGCTTAATTGTTGTGTTGTGATTCCAGCTTAATTGTTGTGTTGAGATTCCAGCTTAATTGTTGTGTTGTGATTCTAGCTTAATTGTTGTGTTGAGATTCCATCTTAATTGTTGTGTTGTGATTCCATCTTAATTTTTGTGATGATGTGTCAGCCTCGTGTTGTGATGATGTGCCAGCCACGTGTTGTGATGATGTGCCAGCTTAAGTGTTGTGATTCCAACCTCGTGCTAATGACATGCCATCCTCGTGTTGTGATGATGTGTCAGCCTCGTGCTGTGATCATGTGTTTCCAACTTCGTGATGTGATGTCAGCCTTGTGTTGATGACTCTCAGCGTAGTGTTGATGTTGATGATGCTCCAGCCTTCGTGCTATGATGTTGTTGTTGTTGATGATGATGATGCTCCAACCTTTGTGTTGTGATATTGTTGATTTTGATGTTGTATCATCCTTGTGTTGTTATTGATGATGATGATGTATTAGTGTTATACTAATCCATGTTGATGTAGTTTATGATGATGATGCCACTTCAGCTTCCTACTGAAGTTGATGATGATGATGCCACTTCAGCTTATTGTTGAAGATGATGATGATGATGCCACTTCATCTTCTTGCTGAAGATGATGATGATGATGGCACTCCAGCGCCTTGATGAAGATGATTATGATGATGATGATGTTATTTCATATTTCATGCCGAAGATGATGATATTACTTTATCCTCATGCTGAAGATGATGATGTTGTTACCTTAGCCTCATGTTGATGATACCATTCCAACTCCCTGTTGTGAATGATGATATTGATGATGAGAAAAAACTTTCAATGATTTGTAAATATGTCAGTCAGTGTTCCAAGATGTGGTTGATGATGTTGCCCTCTCTCTCACCTGATGTTGTTGTATAATACCCTTCTTATTAATGGGGAGTGTTGAAATATTGTAATTGCAAAGAGTGTTCTAGTTAATATTGATGTATTATTCATTAGATCAATCCCCTTTTGTGGATTGATCATGTCGGGTATTATAAATGACCAAATCCCCTTTTGCGGATTGGTCAAAACCTAATTATAATGGGCTAAATGAGAAGTCAGCTCAGCTGGAATATATAAAAGTGGTTATAACCACCCAGAATGAGAAGTCGGCCCGACCAGTGAAAAGACACTCACTCACTCTGATGATCAGAGTGCAAGTCTGGAGCTGCAATTGGAGAAGAAGAGAGAGAGAGAGGCACATTATTTGGAGAGGAATTTATGTATTTGTTTGAGTTATCTCTTGGCATTGTATTGGCTATCTATATTAAGGAATTTTTTGTTGGGTTTTCTCCCCCATGAGGGTTTCCCAAGATAAATGATGTGTCTCTTGTGATTGTGTATTTCTCAGTGATCCTATTTATGCTATGGTTATCTAACGAAATAAAAGAAACCTAATAATAGCTTAAACCTTAACACGGAATACATATTGTCTTGTGGTGGCACTATGTTGGATATTTGATTGTGAACAGCGAACTAGTTAATTGCACAAGAATTGTTATTTGGTCAAAATGATTGATGGTTGACGCATCTCTTCTCGCAGAATGTTTTTTGGATCACTTAATTAATTTCATGAACAGTAATCATCTTTCTTCCCTTCCATGATTTCATTTTTTGATAATTACAAATCCCATCACCTTCCCATTTCATTTTTTCACTCCCTATTCTGAGATTGATTACAGTCAAGAGAATTTTGGTGTTAAGACAGTTGAAAGTGGCAATGTCTTGTGTGGATTGCAATGATGTTTTATTGGTTTTATTTTCAGTTGATTGTCGTTGTCATTGAGCAGTGACCATGTCTTTTTCCCCTCTCATTATATCATATTTTCGCTCAATACAAACCCCTCACATATCCCATAACCCTTTTTCACCCCCTGCTCATTGATTAACAGTAAAACAATTTGTATGGATTGGATTGCATGAGTCTGATACATTGTTGAGCCAAATCTATTACATATTTTTAAGAGTTTTCATGTATGGTTATTTAAAAGACTATTTGCTAATCGATCACGCATGCAGGATGAGTTTTTTCCGTTGAGGTATCCATGTCCAAGGAAACAGAGGTAGAGGTAATTGAAACTGAGGCCCAAGAAGGCCTTGGTTCTCCATACATTTTGACATTGATTCACAAGAGCTTGTCCAATTGTTTCATGCCGGATTCTTCAATTGGATTGGGCAGGGAATAGTCCAACCTAGGCCTGAAAGGCCTCCTTTCCAAGCCATGCAAGCCCCTAGTATCCACGTACCTCCTCATGTCTCGTTACAACCTGAGGTCCCTGAAAATTATGGATGGCAGGAGATTGTCCACCCGATAGTCTCCCAACATCGTGGTTGGCCCAACTTATCCTTGCATGTTCCTCTGCCTGTTAACCCCATTTCCCAAGATGCCCCTGACCACTCGCCAGTGAAATCCTCCCATGCTAGCGAGAGATTGAAAACAGAGGCTCGCCATGCCCTTAATAAAGGAAAAGCCATTGTTTCCCCTTCCTCACCCTCCAATGGCTCTGGAAAATCTGTGTCTTCCCGGATGCATTTGAGGGACGATTGTTCCCACGTGGTCAGCAAGATTATGCCTAAAGGATCTGCACAGCCAAAGGAAAATTCAGGAAAATCGAGAGGTGACAGTAGCAATCAAGGAAGGGTTTCATCGCAGACTAGGAAATATGGATTTTGAGTTTTTATCTTATCTATTTTTTTATGACAGTTGACTTCAACGACCTTTGGAAAGCGTGTTTTATTTTGGATATATGAGTATTATTTTTGAAATAATTTCAAATTTCATGAGCTAAAATTGCCAAAAGTGAATATGTTGATGGGAGACACAAGGAGGTGTGTTTTGCTTAACTAATGGTTATGTTATGATTGTTATGAACTAAAGGGAGTCACAAGGGGTCCCACCTACTAGTTATTATTATTTATTACCCTTATTATAATTATTACTCTCCCCCCTAACTAAAGTTAGTTGAGTCTTTTAATTAACTTAACTAATGAGTTGGTTCAACTACTTCAACCAATTCCAATTTATTAAAGGAAAAAGGAAAGGGAGGATAGAAGCATAAGCATGCTAAGGTTTTCTCTTTGATTTTATATTGAGATAGTTCAGTTTTCATTCATTCATATATTCATTATAAGCCTAATTATCTTTTATGATAGAAGGGTCTTATTGTAGACAACAATATTCAAGGCTGAATCAAATCATTCAGACACTTGTTTTTCAGAGGTGTTGATCTATCTTTGATAGTCTGTGTAGACTTGTTTGTTTGTGAATTAGTTTTCATGATTGATAAAGGCTATTGTGCAGAGTCAAGTGGGAAACAATCTGTGGCAAGTTGATCCATCTTTTAGAGTTCAGTTTTGGTTTTCTGTTAGAGGTCCTTTTGTATGTTCCATCAAGGATGTCTAAGTTTGACTTTGGTCCAAGATTTCTGTATGATATTTTGTAAAAGCAAATCATGGGATAAAAACCTTCAGCAAGTAAATCATGTATTACAAACACTCTGAAGACATAAGTGGCAGGTAAACTTGTCCAAATGTTCATTCACAATGACATCCATTTGCTACCTTGGATTCGTCATTGACAGACAAGGAGTTCGAGTGGATCCTTAAAAAGTGGAGATTGTACAGAATTGGCAGCAACCCAAGAACCTTCCAGAGCTACATAGCTTCTTGGGTATGGTCAACTTCTATAGACATTTTGTTCCAGGTTTCTCACACCTAGCCACTCGTGGTTTAAAGATAATTTGAAGAAACGGGTCTTCTCCCGGACCAAGATGGAAAATGACTCTTTGGTGAATTGGAATGAAATAAAGGATTGCTTTATGTCTCTTCTGTCTTGATTATCACCTTGGTGTCTTTACTTATGTTCTTACATTTATTTCAGCAACTGTTATATTCATAAAATTACATAAAAAGTGAATTTCCAGCAAGCTTTTTGTTGATAAAAGACTAGCCTAAGCACTCGTAATTAATACTTGTGATTTAGGATGTTATTTTTGTTGGCTATAAACATAGGGTGATATTCTTGTCTACTTTGATTTAGCCAAGTAAAGTCTGAAAATAATTGAGTAAGATCATTTCATATATTTTCCTCAACATTTATTTGGCGACCATACTAGGGAGATCTTCGATATCTCTCTGGTTAATTTTTTATACTCGATTTTCATTGATACATCTTTATTTTCTGAAATTAATTCTTTGATTGTTTCCCTATTAATGACTTTTCCTGTTGCAAGGCAGCCCAATATCGAGCCCAGTCTTCAAGACCAGACCATCATTTCTTTGAACCTGTTTAACTCCATTCTAGACACTGCTAATACCCGTGTTGAACTTAACCATTCTTGGGAAGCAATTGAACGAGATATTAGTGGTCAAGAACAATTGGAGGATAGATGTAGACAGCCTAGAAGTCAGCAATAACCCTTTGTTTCTTCAATCTTTGGCCTTTCTTTCATGTCCTTAGACTCTCATGCTTCTAGAAGAAGAAGAGACTTGTCACTTGAAATCAATCCTATTGTTGAAATAGGAAGAAGAAACGTTGTGTTATCTGCCCAACAAAGTGATATAAGGAGAACTTTATCTGATTCATCCAACTCATCTTTCTTTCCCTCATCTATCATCCATAAGATGGCATCTAGTGGTGGCTATGGTGGCACTGGAAGTGCTCCATCTTCTCAATATTCATCGTCATCGGTAATTGGTAGCTTATATAGCCACCATATTCTTGTACAATCTACCACAAACCCCACCAAATTCATTAAAAAGTATGGGATTTTTTAGTTCGAAGAAGACGCCACAACCACAATGTGGCATGTGTCCTCTCCTCTTAACCTAGCACCTGCTACTCATCCACTTCAAAATTTTAAAGAGCACCTACCTAAGTTTTCAGTAAATAACATTGTTAGTACAAATGAACACCTGGTGGCATTTTCTAATGCTGTTCATAACATAGGGGTCAACGACAACGATACTTGCATGCGCCTATTCGTCAATTCCTTGGAAGGAAAGGTTGTGGCCGACTTCTTTGACCTTCCTCCTAAGATCATGTCTACTTGGGAGGAGTTAATCTATTGGTTTTGATCCACTTATGGGCAATCCAAAAGCCCTCCCGAGAAGTTAAGGGAATATAATAAAGTCATTTATAAATATGGCGAGACCATCAAGTCTTTGAACTTGTGTTTCACCAAGTTGTACAATCAAATCCCGAACTTATCTGCCCCCAGAACCAAGCCGCTTTTGTGCATTACTACAATGCATTTCCTTCTCCCTATCATCATAGGCTTGAGGAAAAATCCATTGATAATCTCGGTTCCTCTCTACATACTTGTTCAGAGTATGAAGAACAGCTTTAAAGAACTGGTCTTCCCCAGGGATAATCAGTTAGACAGACAGACATGTCCACTCTCTTACAGCTAGTACAATATATGAACAATCGTATGATAGCATTTGAGCGGAAGGGTACTATCTCCCCTCTCACCCCTGGAGCTTCATCCTCTTCTGCACTCTATTTTAGAAATCCATTTGAAAATAATTTTCAGCCTAAAGCTATCCTACCTACGAGTTGGTGTAACTTTTGCGAGGAACAACATGAAGAAACCACATGTGAGGTAAAGAAGAGTGCCAGAGATAATATCTTTGGTAAAATACCAAAAGCTACTATCGTTGTCCTAGATTTTGTAGAGCCAGAAGATGTCATGGTCATCAATACTAGGAACAAATCTTATGCCCCCAAAGGCAAATTTGACCCTCCTCGCAGTTCTTCTAGCCCGAGTTCATCCTCAACCACTACTATGCTCCAAGTTCCTAAAGTTCTCAAGAGTCAAGGAATCACTCCCCCTCGCTCCTCTTCCAAATAAAATATCTTGAATCAATTGGCCAACATCAAAGTAGATGCGACCCTCCTAGACATGGTTGTCATCCTTGAACAACAGATGCATCTAAAACAATTCATGGAAGAAAAGATTCCGTTGTAGCCAATATTTTTGAAGAGGTAAATGAAGAGGATTCTTCTGTAAATAAAGTAGGTGTATATAACTTTAGATACCTTGTAAAAAATCCCCCTTTTATATTTATGTAAATATCATGGATAATATTGCCCATTGTTGCCTCATCGATGGTGGTTCAGGCCCAAGTGTGATGTCAAAGATTATTATGGAAGAGATAGGCTTGTCTTGTACAAATGAAAACGCCAGAAGCATGCTCTCCTATAATAGTCTACAACAAACAACCATATGCGAGATTAAGGATGTGACCTTGGTTTTATATGCTCATCCTGAGATAAGGACAAATCTCAGCATTCAAGTGATTGATATGCTTGTAATCAATTACTCAATTATCTTGGGGAGATATTGGCAAGCCTTAACAGGTGGATGCCTCTCGCTCAATGGGACACATTTATCCATTCCTCAGAATGGTAAGAATATTATAGTCCTTAGAGAGGGAATAATTTCACACTACATAGAGAGTGTTCCACAATCTAGCGTAAACTATATCGAATAAGACCTAGGAGTGTATTCCATCTTTGTTGAAGAGGATAATATTCCTTTGGAAAGAATTGGTTTAGGTGATGATTTATGGCATATGCACTTTGATGGTTCACACTCTAAAGAAGGTAATGGGGCTGGTATTAACTTGGTTTCCCCTACAGGAAAAAATCATACTATGTCATACAGGTTGGAGTTTGCTTGTACAAACAATGTCATTGAATTTGAAGCTTTATTATTAGGCATTGAGAACTCCCTTAATCTTGGTTGTGGTCACCTTTTAGTTTTCGGAAATTCTTAGCTTATTGTGAACCTTATACGTAAGACATTCTCTCCTATAGACAAACTGATGGAATGGTACTCCCAAACTGTTTGGGCACTTGTCTCGAACCTTCTATCTTTCAACATCACTCATGTTAAGAAGGAGTTGAATTCAATGGTCGGTCGATTAGTTGTCTTTGCAGCCTCTCCTAATCATCAACTTTTGTCTCAGAGGCCTGATTGTGCTTTTATATCTCTACATCGTCCATATATTCCTGATAGTGAAAGATCTTGGGAGGTCCTCCCTCATGATGGAAGCATTTGTGTTGTCATTCAAAATGAACCTCTTAAGCCCAAGGAGATTATATCTGTAGAAAATAATAAGATTCCTAAGGGCTTGAATCCTCTTGAGAGTTTGTTTACTTTGAGTGTTGTAGGCAATAAAGAAAAACAAGAAGAAGAGGAGTTATGAAAGAAGGTGATTGAAACCATCCTCCTAAACATTAGGACATTTGAACCTTCAACGAATATTAAAATAAATGTCGAATGTTCTGATAAAGAAGAGATGAGGTTCACCGAGCTACTTGTTGAACCCCAAAAGGATTTTTCTTGGTTTTATGAGGATCTTCGTGGTTTTGATCCTGGTCCTGTTCATCATATTATGAAACTAGCTAGGCAAAAACGAGAACTTGTTAACTCTGCACTAGAAGCACCCTTTCTAAGGGAATTGAGAGATTTCTTAAGGGCTGGAATGTTTTTTTTCAGCCCACCTTGAATGGGTCTCAATTTTGGAATCGGCCTTGAGGACCACTAATAATAACTTAACTTGTATTAGTCTTCGAACTTTCAGGCAAGCGATTATGAGAAATCCCTTTCCCCCTCTCAATATGGAAATGTTTTTGCAACAGGTTGTAGAGTCACAGTTAAGACCCTTACTTGACAGTCTATTTGGTTATAAGAGAATCAAAGTAAAAGGGGCAAATGTTCACAAAACCACTTTCATTACTAATTGTGATACCATGCCTTACAAATGCCAGATTTTTAGCTTACTTGATATAGGTATTGATTTTAAAAAACCTATGCACATGACTCTTGATGAATTGTGTGTTTCAAGGGACTGATGATTACATCAGATTTCCAAGTGATCGGTCCTTTCCAAATTGATTTTGTCTTGGATACTAACTCTTATATATTAAAATATTTACAGGAGCAATTGTTTCCCTACAGCGCTAACAACCCTCGCTTGAAATATTACAAGGAACCAACATGAAAAGTTCTAATGTTGTCTTTATTTTGATGTATACTAGTAGCCTAGTTGTGCTTTCATTTTTTGTGCTTCTTTTCTACGCTTACAGTACCTTGATTTCTTCCTTCTAAGTTAAGTTTTCTTTCCTTGTTGTTTTCAATTGAGTCTTTTACTGTTGTTGTTTTAATTTTTGCATTATTACTTCTGTTGTGATTTTTGTCTTTATCATCTTTTAGTGTTTGGTCAAGATAAATGTTGGATCAATTCTGCCACAGTGAGATCAATTCATCCATTGAGATCTTAAGAGAAAGTCTATAAGTTTTCCTCCTTGAAAGTTAAGAGCATATTCCAGTTGAATGATTATGCATACAGTGGTAAAAACCCCCCATACTTAACACTTTTCATCAATTATTCCCAAATTCCCGGTCATCCTTCCATTAAATCCGCTCACTTCCCCCTATTGCATAATTATTCTGGTTATGTCTTCTAAAATTACTGTTCTTGGTCTGTGAAACCATGGGTTCTGAGTTCTAAATCTGTTGGAAACAAATTTTCCTGTGGAGTCGCCAGTTTGTTGATGATTAAAATTGTCAATGAAGTTTTGCCCGCAGAGTGTTGCTAAAGCCTATTATTATAAAAACTAATAATACTAGTAGGTGGGACCCCCTTGAACTATTGAAGATCAGATCTGTTCATTTTTTATGTTGTGATGATGTGCGACACGGATTACATGGTTGATGATATACTGTTGTTATTGGTTGTGATTTGAGCTTATGAATTGTTGATTCCTAATGTTACTACAGCCTATTCTATTCATTAATATCATTGCTATATGTTCTTATCGCACCTACACAACAAGCAGGTTAGTGAAATTACATGAGGGACGGTTTTGAGAAAGGCAAAAATACTATAACAAATGCAAAGAAAAGGGATCTAATTCTGCAATTTTACTATACTACATGCAAACAATTGGAAAGAAATGAGAAACAATTGCAAAGGTGGAGAATTTAAAGCTATCTACATGCACTAAAGACTTAACAATTATTGTTAAATCCTAGCTAACAAGTAAATGGTTATGAAATAATGATTGGACTTTTAATATGCATATGATATGAAATGTTGGTGGCGCATTTGGCAAGGTGATAGTGCTAATGGTTATGCAATGATTAATTGAATTATGTGGTCGATATACATATGGTATATTTGGATAGATTTAATGTCGGTGACTCATTTGACAAGGTAATGGGCATTAATGGTTATGTGATTTTGTTTAATTTATATAATAAGGAATTAGATATATGATGTGGAGAACGCATTTGGCAAGTAATATGTGCAGATTCCAACACAAATTTAAATTAATGGTGTTAATTAAGAGTTGGTTGGCATGTATTGATGAGTAAATGAATTGTGGGTGGAGGCGACGTGCATTTACTGCACGTCACCCTTACCCCTCCTATTAGCCACCACCCTAGTCGGGATATTGTTCAATCTTGTTGTTGTGGTTATGCTCTAAATTCTTAGCAGAGAGGAACCGCTCGGCGAACTTGTCATTTAAGGAATTCGATTACAGGTATGTTCTTTTTTTGGCTATTCATGACTCTACTCTGGTTATGAAATGATTACTGGATCATGTGTATTGGTTTGTGTTTTCCTAAGTATTGCAACTGGTAAATTTGTGTTCTTGAAATTAATGGTTCTTCCTGCCATGATATTGAATTCGTAGAAGTTATTGGTCATCCTGGGTGGTAACTCTTTGTTATCCTTGTTGGTTTAGTTGGAGGGTTTTTGTTTGGTCTTGGGTGGATAGCTATCTTCGCACTTTTGTCAATAAATCTAATCTTTGGCTTTTATGGGTTTAAGGGTTGAAGGAATTATGTGTCACTATGTTTTGTTCGTTTGGGAATTGGTTGATTGCACCACTAGGGGTCACAAAATGAGGTTCATGTTCTTCCTCAACCTTGTCTTCATCTCTGTGTTGGGATTGTTCGCTCGAAGAACACGAGGGTTATACCCTACGTGTGTTAAATAACATTGCCAGGACGGATTAAATATTCACCTTCTGTTGTGTCCCCCTGTCATGGATTTGTTACCTGTACATGAATGAGTCTCTCTATGTATACACCGTTGGCCTCGGGTTTTCATCATTATAAGAGTGGCTCTGCTCTCCCTGTGTTGGCTATGGAACAAACCTTAGCCCTCCTATCTGAAGATTGATAGAGAAGACCAGCCTGGCCTCTTGGGTTCACTACTTGGTTATTGTTGGATGGTTGTATAATTGTCGACTAGTTCAAATACAGGCTCACCCAATTGGTCATGTGACAGTCGTGTTGGTTGGTATATAGTCACTACCTCTGTTATAACAATGGTAAACCCTACATTGTCGATTTCACTTTCAAAGTACACACAATCGCTCTCTTTATAACTCGGTCTTGTTTAATTGAAAGGGCCACTGCCCCAATTCGAATTGATGAGTGGGTATGCGTGGGTGTCACAGCTTGTTAGGTCAATTGATTTTACGACAGTGATGAATTGGTTGGTTGATACACAGTCACTGGTATTTCTAGACTAAGGATTGTTTAGATGGCATTGGTTACAAATGCTTGGTGTTGCTCACACATGTCACGTTGTGTGTATGGTGTTTTAGCATAATGAAATAATGGTCATGGTAACTGTGGTTTTCTTTTGGGGTCGAATGATTATTGAACCGGATGACTGTAGAAACTATATCCACTGTATCCGTATGATTGTTCAATTATATAACCCTAAGTTTTCACAACATAGTTGATTGTAGTTGGTCTAAATCGAAGCAATATCATATTAGATTGATAGCTCAACTCAATGCGTTGAGTTATTGTTGTGATTGTGTGTTTGGTTTGTAAAATAGAGATGTTGCATCGTGGTGTTTTGGTGGTTGTGCACTGTGTGTAGTATGGATAGCTTGGTTTTCACACTCATGGATACCCATAGAATTTTAAGCATGTTTATTTGTTGGAATCGATCACTTGTTAAAGCAGGCATGTTGTTGATGATAGTCGTGTTGGATGGATGGCCCAGCTTTTTAAAGATTTATTATGTTAGTTTTGGTGGAGGGGGTGAAACCACTCCCCACACCAAACTACCCAATTTTCGATAGGGTAGTTCGGTGTACAAGTGATTCCCATAGTCACTGGCTTCACTAAACTTCCCATAAAATTAAAAAAAAAAAATATTATAAGTAATTTAAAGTTTTGCTATTTATTTTTTTAAATAATATTCTTTATAATTTTTTGTTTTATATTGTTTTATATTGTTGTTATTCGATAAATCAATGAATGTAGACATAAACTAATCTCCCTAGATCCACCTGGATCTAGAAAAAAACAAGACAGGACACAACGCTTTCCCTAAGTTGCTACTATTGAATTTACTACCAAAGAAGGAATGGATGGCGTACCTTTAGATATTGCTTCCTTATATCTCTGTCATCCCTGCTTCGCTCCGGTGCTCTTGTGAAATCAGATCTGCAGCGACACAAACCAACCAAAGTGAAAGCAACAATTGTAGATCCAATGGAAACCTAAACATCTAATCAAGGAGTCATGTAATAAAACGCTAATGATTTTATGGGAAAGAAACATGTCACTGTATCATATTAAGTAAAAGTGGAAGATACAACCAAATTGCCTTGATGTCACAAGTTCCCTTTTGGTGGTCCTTTGTTCCAACACACACATACACTTGCTTGGAATTTGTATGAAGATGGTCCACAAAATCTTGATGGACAAATGGAGGCCTCAAGCATCAATTGTAATAGGATCCTTCACACAGTCTTCAGCTTATTCTTCCAGCAATTCTTTGCTCAATATTGCTTAACCCTTTCCATGAGAAACCCATCATTATATAGGAGAAGGTGAAGTGGTTTAAAGAATGAGGATGATCCCACCAAACCAGAGAAGCCAATAGGATCACAACCATACGGATGCCACCTCACATTCTAGAAGATTCTCCTTCTAGAAGATTTGTGAAATTATTCCTTTCCTTAGCTTCAAATGCCTCAGCACCTTGCCTATATAGTAGCCTGTGGAAACCCCGCGAGCCAGGCATAGAGCAGCCTGCGGAAATCAAGGATTTTCGCACTATGTACCAATGTCAGCCTGCGGCATCATTCTAAAAATATGCCTTGTAGGGGAGGAACTCAGTCATTTTCCTCATGCAAAAGATTCTTTTGAGAGCCTAAACACATGCTTGTATAGTCATCATCAGGGTGACCAAAATAATGTGTAACAATTGTTTTATAAACTTTATTTTATAAAAAAAATTAATTTTGTTTTTATTTTTTAGATTTTTTTATACTTGTTTTTTAGCTTTTGTTTTATATTGTTTTATAGCATGATTTTTTAATATATTTTTTTATGAAAATGTATTTTTGTTTGTTTAATATTTGTTTTTTAATAATGAATCTATGTTATGTTTTCAATAATTTGTTTAAACGTCCCTGCATCGAGTGACAGGGAAGAGATCGCTCATGGGGTCTTCATCCGAGGTAGACCGCCATGCGTCCCTCTCACAAGTCAGCGCTTGTCGTCCCCCTCATACCCCTGTCACCTCATTAAATGGAGAGCAAGGTTAAGGTTTCAACATGTAAGTTATGGATCATTGATCCCAGCGGTCATCATGTCCATGGCTTGTTCATAATCCTTCGACTGTACTTTGCACTCAATTAGATCATCCTTGTTTTCTGACCTTCCATTATGGATGCCCCCTCTGCATTAACTCCACTCTCGCATCACCTTCGTCTTCATGATGACGATGATGCCTATCTCTTCATCCCTACTCCATATTTTGCTTGGATCCATCACCTTCTGCTCATTATGCTCCTCCCATGCCTCGACTGTTCCATCCCATTCTTGTTGGCACACATTCTCTCCATTCCCCTACCCCGCTACTTTTTCATCCAAGATCCAATGGCTCGCGGTCCACGATCTCGTCACGCTCGTGGAATATCAACCCAAAATATACCAGGATACTTGGGCACCCATCTTGCAGTTGTTGCAAAGGAGTCCTCAAACTCTTACATTGCCCACATGCCTCCCCACATTAAAGTTGAGATAGATCTAGTAGAAGTAGACGTTTGAATCCTTCAGTGCTTCATATATAATGATGAGGTCCTCAATTCAGTCACCTCATGGATCCCGAACACAGGGAATACTAGGTCTCATATATCCCAGTACATGAAAACTGTTGATATCTATTGGAATATGAAGCTCATGTTGGGTCGCATTCTGGTTGATCGCAAGGATGACAAGAATGAGATCCTACTCCAGCTTGATGAAATTCAAGCTCAAATTCAACTCCATGACTACAAAATGAACCTCATGGTCAAGAAAATTGTAGGAATGGACCTCACTCGCATCACTCTACCTCATGCCCAAGTGCCACCGAATGAGGGTCAAACCTCCACTCACCTTTAATGTCATTTAGATTTCTAAAGTTGTTTTTTAGTTTGTTTTTTAGTCTAGAAAGTCTTAGGATTATAATTTAGCCTCATCTTTGTCAAATTAGAAAAAAACAGTAGATAGATATTGATTTTGTCTGATTAAATGTAGAGGGTATAATCAATAAAAGAGTTTGATATATCCTTAGCTGGAATACCTTGAATAGAAGTGATGGAACCGCTTTGGATTTTTTCCGTGACGGATAGGGTTTAACCTTGGTCGCTCGTGACCCCTACGCGTCAGCTCTGGTGTCCTCGCTCCAGCGTCCTTCGATGTACATGGAGGTGGCCTCAACCGATGTTGCTAGTGCCCTGGTTTGTGGGGTATCCTTATTTCATTCTAGCTGCTCGCATTCTCTCCTCAACCCCAGTTTGGGTGAGAATTCCTAATCTGCCCGTGCATTTTTGGGGTTTTCCCTCTCTTGAAGCCATTGGCTCAGCATTAGGAAAGTTCCACTTCGCAAGATATGAAACTACGAGGCATAGCACCCCTACTTATGCATGTATTTGCGTGGAAATGGATTGAGTAAAGGTTTCCCAGCTAAATTTATTCTTACTAGTAAAAATTACTCTTGGCCAAAGAAACTTGACTATGAGAGAGTCTCCTTGCATTGCAGATCTTTTTTTGAAATGGGTCATCTTGCATCCCATTGTCCCAAAGGGTCCAGGAAGATCAGAAAACATCAGAAATTCACTTGGTGGGTTGGATATAATGACGTCCACCAAGTAATTTCAAAATCCTGCAAAGAGCCTCCACAAGACAATGAAAAACCTTCTCAATCAGATCCTCCTATTCAAGACACTTTGTTATCTCAAGACTC
>ML791411.1:146338-161940 GCA_009831015.1 Picea engelmannii
CACATTTTTCATCCATATCTTAGAATCCATGATCTGGGTAAATCTGATTTTTTGTACAGAGACGCATTGCATAGGTATGCTCACGCTCACCAAAAATCTCCAATGCCCACATCGTATTTTAGGAGATATAGTTGTTTTATCAAATATATAGTTGCCATAGATCCATCAACGATGTATTGAAATCCATGACCTGTGTAGATGTGATATTTTATAGAGAGACTCCCTATATAGTGATGATCAATCTCACCAAAAATCTCCAATACCCACAGTAGTTTAGAAGATATAGGTGTTTTATTAGATCTCTAGTTGCATGCAACAAATCAACAAAACCTCAGACCACTACTCCGATAGGAATATCTCACTTGGTATCATTCATTGGGGGGTAATCATTGTAATGGAAGAAAAATATGAAGTTATATCCAACCTTCAGAGTCGGAATCTAAAACTTATCAAAGAAGTTAGCAAACTTCGAGGTGAACAAGAGAAATCCAAGATTTCTCTTCAAAACATGTGTACCTATTTTTTTAGGTATTCTAGGCTCATTGGGAGTCTAATGGAGAAGCATCAAGATCAATTTGATACTTGGACCACCCACTTTAATGAGATGGGGGGGGATCACTCTTCTCAATGAGAATTTTTAGGCTGATTTAAAAGAGAAGGAAGATATTATTTCTCGTTTGCAAAAATATCTGCAACGGTCTCTTGCTTCTAATGTCGCTTTTGCATTGATGACCACTCTTGAGATTCCTTCACAATATTTTGAGTTTCACACTCATGGTATTGGGTTAAAATTGATGTATCATATGGGCTACACTAGTGGCGGCCTTGGTAAGATTGGACATGGGATTTCACATCCCAGACTGTGATGACCAGCAAGAGTTAGACTTGGTTTTGTTGGGACTTCATTTCCAATAGCAAGTTGTCTCAATATTTTTATCGTTCAGACTCAATTTATTCCAGAACAAGAGTCCATCAAATCAAATGACTCTTCTATTGTTGAGTTGCAACAACCACCACCTACACCTCTTATTGATAAAACTTTGGAGCTTTCCCAGCTAGATTCGGCATAAACTTCAGCATTAGAGTTGCCAGCATCAACTTCAGGGTCTACATCCTCCACATATCAACATCCTCAACATCATGATTGGAGACATCATTGTCTTCCTATCAGGTATCCACGGCCTTTTCTCAATTCCTCTTTTTTCAACTCATTGACGAAGAGGAATATATGACAACACCTTGGCAAGGTACCAACTTTGAGGATTTTTTGTGGTTGGATTGATGATTGGTCATGGCATCATTTGAGACCTTGTTTGAAGACATCCTATAGATGTGTTTCATCTAATATACATGGGAACCACACCAGATGAGATTTGGACAAAGTTGGAGGATCTCTTTGGCAAACAAGACGAAATGAGAGGCCATATGCTCGAGGTAGAGTTGAATTCGTTAGATCTGGGGAATTTTGATAACATCCAGGACTTCTTTACAAAGTTCAAGTCCCTTCTTCTTCATCTAAAGGGATGTGGTAGAGACAAATAAACTCAACACAATCAATTGATCCTTTCTATCTTGGAAAATTTTGATTTGAATTATGTTGTGTTCATCTCATCGTTCCATACAAATAGATTCACTTCAGGAGCATGCTAGAAAATGTTGACATTCGATCAATTTATTGAAGCCCTAATGCATGAGAAAGATAAGCTCATCAAAATGTTGAATTTTCTCTATGTTGGGCTCAAGTATGAGGTTTATTTAATTTATCATGTACTTGAACCATAAACAAATGCAGCAACACCATACACAAGTGTTGCAATTACCAAGATCACAAAAAGAATAACCATGCACAAGAACACAAGAAGGATCCTGGGAAAACCCTTCTCAAACAAGGGAAAAACCCAGCAATCCTTTGTTATATTCTCAAGAGAATAACCCCCACACCATAGACCTAGCACATAAGAGGGTGCTTACCAAAACCCAGAAACTTGCGCCCTAGAAAGATGTGCACTTCAGTCATACATGCACTTGCTGAAATTTCCAAATGAAAAGTGAGAGTGTGTAATCCTCGATGGGGATTCACCTTTATTTATACAAGACTTGACACAGCAAAAGGTGTGTCTATTTGCACAATAGGGTCGACCTCAATAACTCAATAATATAATTAATCATTACACAAATATTAATTATCTTTCACATATGGTGGGGCCAACTTGTACCCTTTACATCACAAATTAGGGTTACAAGTAAATCTTACTCTCACACAATATAGCAAGGATCTCACACGTCCACTAGTGATAAGCCACTAGGGACACATCCACCTGTGCTCAGCCACACGGACGTCCTACTCAAAATATCACTCAACTGAGTCCACATGAGTATCATTTGGAGTACCATCTCAAGCCGACTCAATTGAGTCCATAGGAGTACAAGGCAGGAAACCATCTCAAGTTGACTCAACTCAGTCCAGAGGAGTACAAAGAAAGAGACCACACATCATCACAGCTCAGTCCAGAGTCTAACACACACCCATCACATGGGCACACCCAACACTTGGGCTTCCTTGCACAGATGTCTCAACTCAGTCCAGAGGAAAACGATCTGGAGGATGTCTCATGAAACTGCAATCAACAATACTCCCTCTAAGCTAGGGAGGCATTCTCCACCATGCCAAATCTCTCACGGAAGTACTCGAACTTCGTCCTAGCAAGCAATTTGGTGAAGATATCTGCAACCTGCTCATGTGTAGAAAGGTATTGCACATGTACTTCTTTCCTCTGCACCATATCTCTGATATAATGGTGTTTGATCTCAATGTGTTTTGATTTATCGTGAAACATGGGATTCTCTGAGAGATTCACACAGCTCTGGTTATCGCAAGGGATAACAGTGGAATCCATCTCATGACCAAATAAATCTACAAGGAGCTTGTGAACCCACACTGCTTCGCGGACTGATATACATGACGTTATGTACTCTTCTTATGCAGTACTCAAAGCCACAGAGCTCTTTTTACTACTGCACCAGGAAACCATGGCAGATCCCAAGGTAAAACAACAACCGGATGTGCTCTTTCATTCCACTGTGCTCCGTGCCCAATCTGCATCAGCATATCCCTGCAATATCATGTCTACACCTGAGGCATATCTCAGGCCATATCCAAATGTGCCTCATAGATATTTCAATACATGCTTTGCTGCTATCTAGTGAGTCTGTCTCGGCTGACTCATAAACTGACTGAGTACATTCACTGCATAGCATATATCAGTTCTGGTGTTAACCAGATACATCAATGATCCAATCAGTTATCGGTAAAGATGTGGATCAATCTTGCCTAAATCAGTAGAAGCCGCAGTCATTTTCTTCAGATCCATCAGCATCGGTGTAGGCATGGACTTACAGTCTGTCATACCAAATTTCTTCAATATCTCCACTGTATATTTTCCTTGGCTTGGGAAAATCTCATCATTCCTCTTCCATACTTCTAGTCCCAAGAAGTAGTGCATCATACCCAGATCCTTCATCTCGAATTCAAAATTCAATGCATGCTTGCATTCAGCAATAAGACTTTATGAACCGGTGAGGAATAAATCGTCAACATACAGGACCAAAATCAGGCACTCATCACCAACAATATGGTAGTATAGGTTTGGATCAGCAACACTCTTGTTGAAGCCCAAACTAATCAGGAATCCATCCATCGTCTCATACCAAGAACGAGGTTCCTTCTTTATTCCATACAAGGTTTTCTTCAACCTGCACACATGAGACTTTTGCTCATATATCACGAATCCATTTGGTTGCTTGATGTAAACTTCTTCCTCATTCTCTCCATTGAGAAACGTTGTCTTTACATCCATCTAATGTAGTCTACAACCCATGGATGCAGCTAGGTAAATGATCGTATGGATGGAAGTGTATCAGGCTACAGGGGAAAATGTCTCCTTATAATCAATTCCCTCCACCTGAGAGAATCATCTAGCCACAAATATCGCTTTGTACTTCTCGACACTTCCATCAGTTGCATGCATGATATTATAGATCCACTTGGAATTCACTACAGACTTCCCTACAAGTCTCGGAACAATATCCCACACATCATTCTTCATGATGGACCGATACTCTTCTATCATGGCATCTTTCCATACCTGCTGAACTATTGCTTCTCCATGACAAGAAGGCTCAGTGTCAATGATGTGGCTCATGGCTGAAACATAGCTCAAAAAAATATGTGGTCTCTTGCTCTCTCGAAATGTGCCTCTAGGAGCTCCATGTCCCTCTGTCTCATGTAGAGTCTGTTGAGCCCAGGCATGCCTTTTATGGCCTACTACAATGTCTCTGGGAACATCAACTAGAGCTATGGGATCAACTGGATCAACGATTGTCTCCCTCTAAACTACTGAAGGGGGAGAAGGTATTGTCTCGCTGTCAATCTCCATCTGAGATTCTTTGGATCTTCGAAAGGCTATCTCTTCCTCAAAGATGACATATCTGCTCACCTCAATTTGTCTATAACCGGGGATGTAGATCCGGTATGCCTTCGAAGATTCATTGTACCCCACAAATGTACCCTTTTTGTCTGAAGGGTCTAGCTTGGTCCTCTTCTCCTTAGGTATATGAAAGTATACTGGACACCAAAATATCCTGAAGTGTCCAACCTCGGACTTCACTCCGGTGAAGGATTCTTCGGAAGTCATGTTCTTCAAAATCTAATGAGGACTCCTATTCTGAACATACATTGTTGTCATGTATGCTTCTGCCCACAGAATCATAGGTAGATTATGATCATGTATCATTTCTTTGGTTGCCTCAATGGTGGTTTTGTTCTTCCTCTCTGCAACCCCATTTTGTTGAGGGTTATAAGGAACGTTTTACTCCCTCTTGATCCCTGCCTCAATATAGAAATCATTGAAATCCCTAGAGGTGTACTCTCCTCCATTATCTGATCTCAGCACCTTGATCCTCCTCACGGTCAGGTTCTCAACCAGAGCTTTAAATTCTTGAAATATCACAAGGAATCTAGTGTTGGTCTTCAAGAAGTAAATCCACGTCTTCCGAGAGCGATCATCGATGAAGAGAACATAGTACAAATATATGTTCAAGGAAGCAACAGTCATGGGTCCACAAACATTTGAATGTATCAAGTCCAAGATCCCACTGGATCTGTTGTCACTACTCAAGAATGACCCCTTGACATTCTTTCCAAGAGCACAACCTATGCAAACGCCATCATGTTGAACATATATCTCTAGAAGGCATGTTACCATCTTCCCTACAGAGGGAAGGGCTCTATAATGTGTCTCCTATGTCATAGCTCCCTCAAGATGATAGTATCATGTAACAGGGATTGGACTGGTCGAACAGACAACCTGTATAAGTTGTTTTCTCGAACACCAATCACTCGAGAAAAATTCATATGTGAGTTCTTCAAAAGAAGAATGGTTCATCGTTTATGTCTTCATCTTTCTGAGGTGGTTCTGGATCAACATCAGCAGTGGATGCAAATTGTCTTCCTTTCTTTCTAGTAGAAAAATCTCTCGCAATGTGTCCATACTTGTCACATCTGAAACACTGAATATCTGATTTGTCTTTTTTATGTTCATGACCTGAAGCTGGTGAAGTCTTCTTGTCTTTGAATGCTTTGTTGAAACTTCTTCTGTTTATTATTTTTCCTTTCTTTGTATGAAAAGAAAGAGCATGATTGTCATCATGAGGGGAGTCTTTCACTCCTTTGTCTATAAGTTTGATTTCTTCCTGGGTGCAGTCTATCCATAGACGATCAAAATTAGGTAGATATGCTCTACCATTGATACTTTGAAGAAATGGTTCCCAATGTCTTGAAAAAACATTGAGAGTAGTCAAGACAAGTTATTTGTCTGATATGGTTTCTCCAATGGAACCCATCTGATCTCTGATCTCTAAAATCTTCATGAAGAAGGTAGCAACAGTGTCATCTTTTGTCATCTTGATATGTTGAAGTTGAATCTTCAATGTAAGAGCTCTGAGGGTGTTGGTACTCTCTAACATATTCTTCAATGCATCATACATCTCATAACATGTCTTCAAGTTGGCAATACGAGGTAGGAGATGATCTCTTACTGAATAGATGATTATCTTCATTGCTTTGACATCATCTTCCTTCCACTCTTCCCTCTCTTCATCGGTGTTTGTTTCTAGTAGAGTCTTTTGTATTATATTCAACAGGTCATCCTCTTCCATGGTAATATGTAGTCTTGATTTCTAGGAACTGAAGTTGCTTGATCCATCAATCTTATCTTCCACCAAAGTTTTGTTCCTCATGGTTTGCAGATTCTTCCACAAACCCTTAGAAACTAGGCTAGGAAACCTAACAGCTAGGCTAGGCTAGTAACCCTAGGTTTCTTTGGACTTATGACTGCCAACAATAAGCCTTGAAAGTCAGAAGAACACTGGTAAGCTTGAAAAATCCTTCAATGGGCTGCAGAAACCATAGGGCCAAAAATCAAAAGTTCTCTTATTTGCAATCTGATAGTTTCTGAAGGTGTGTTAAAGGAGGTCGTACACTCCTATGCCAAAATTTGCTCCAACGTTTCAGTGGAAGGTGTTCAAACAAGAAAAAAAAAGAGGGTCGTACCTTTTTCTGGAAACCCTAGAGGGTCGTACTTTTCTGCAACTGGGAGGTGACGGTTGGATTAATAACTTGTGCAATGGGTCTTCAAGAACTCTACTCTGAAACCGTGTTGAATTTTCTCTATGTTGGGCTCAAGTATTAAGTTTATTTCATTTAGCATGTACTTGAACCATAAACAAATGCAGCAACACCATACACAAGTGCTGCAATTACCAATATCACAAGAAGAATAACCATGCACAAGAACACAAGAAGTATCCTAGGAAAACCCCTCTCAAACAAGGGAAAAACCCAACAATCCTTTGTTATATTCTCAAGAGAATTTTGCCCACACCATAGACCTAGCACACAAGAGGGTGCTTACCAAAACCTAGAAACTTGTGCCCTAGAAAGATGTGCACTTCAGTCGTACATGCACTTGCTGAAATTTCCAAATGACAAGTGAGAGTGTGTAATCCTCAATGGGGATTCATCTTTATTTATACAAGAGTTGACATAGAAAAAGGTGTCTATTTGCACAATAGGGCCGACCTCAATAACTCAATAATATAATTAATTATTACACAAATATTAATTATCTTTCACATATGGTGGGGTTGACTTGTACCATTTACATCACAAATTAGGGTTACAAGTAAATCTTACTCTCAGACAATATAGCAAGGATCTCACACGTCCACTAGTGCTCAGCCACTAAGGACACTTCCACCTGTGCTCAGCCACAGGGACATCCTACTCAACATATCACTCAACTGAGTCCACAAGAGTATCATCTGGAGTACCATCTCAAGCCGACTCAATTGAGTCCATAGGAGTACAAGACGGAAGACCATCTCAAGCTAACTCAACTCAGTCCAAAGGAGTACAAAGCAAGAGACCACACGTCATCACAACTCAGTCTAGAGTCTGACGCACACCCATCACATGGGCACACCCAACACTTGGGCTTCCTCACAAAGATGTCTCAACTCAGTCCAAAGGAGAACGATCTGGAGGATGTCTCATGAAGTTGTAATCAACAACACAAAATGGGGATAATCAAGGGACCCAATGTGCATGCACTTTTTGTGCATGAGAGAAGTATCACTTCTGATTCAAAGTCCAAGCAGAAAAGAAAGGGAAAGGCACATGCAGAGCCAAATAAGGAAGGGTACTTCAAACCCTTCGATGATTCTTCAGGATCCAAAGGTGGAAAAGGAAAGAAAGGGAAAACCAAATGCGATTATTGCAACCATGGCTATCATCCTGAATCAACAAGCATGAAGAAACAGATTGATCTAATGATGCAGATACTTCGAAAGAACAACCTTGGCGATCACATTTCCAAAGTTTCCAAGAAGAAGTCGAAAGATCAAGCACCAGCAAAATGAGGTAATTCTCATGCACTGATTTTCATTAACTCTTCTCTCAATGCATGTATCTCAGATTCAGGTGCATCCCATGATATGGTAGCAACAAAAAATGTTTTATCTTCTATTTCTACATGCACGGGTCCTCCCATCCTCATGGGATATGATACCCCAGTTGAGGTCATTGGCCAAGGGAGAGTAGAACTCCAACAAAAAAAAATTGAGAACGTCTTGCATGTCCCAAAATTCTCTGTGAATCTACTCTATGTTTATCAAATAATGCATTCTAGTACAAGAAAAAGGGTGGAATTCACACTTGATTCTGTAAACATATCGGATATGCATGATAATTCCATGATTATTGTTGGTGAGGTAAACCACCCATCTCATTTGTATACTTTCAGTAAGTTTATTGCTAAATATGATTTTGTTTTACTGTTGATGCATGTTGATGATGATAGTAGATTATGGCACAAGATATTCGGACAATTAAACTTCAAATACATGCAGCAACTATGCAAACAGGAAATGGTCACCGGCTTGTCCAACATACACTTTTCCAAAGGAGTTTGTCAAGGATGTGTTCTTGGAAAACATCCTCAAGAGAAGTTTGAGAAAGGGAATGCTCGAAGGGTCTCTTCTCCTTTGGAGCTCATCCACAATGATCTGATGGGACCCTTTCCTCATTCGTCCATCAACAAAGTGAGGTACATGCTTACATTTATTGATGATTTCTCACGATACACTTCAGTGTATTTTCTCAAGTATAAGTCCAAAAAAATTTAGCATCTCAAAGACTTCAAAGCACATGCCAAGACTCGATCTGAGAGAAAGATAAAAATCCTCCGCACAGACAATAGGGGGGAATATGTAAAATGAGATTTCCACCATCTTTGTTAAGAAGAAGGTATACAGCTGCAACACACAGTACCTTACACTCCGCAGCAGAACGAAGTAGTCGAGTGGAAGAACAGATCCCTCAAGGAGATGGCTACTTGCATGTTGCATGCAAGATCTCTACTACCCAATCTTTGGTTTGAGGTACTTAATTGTGCTAACCACATTTAGAACAAATCTCCTCACAGATCTATCAAGGGTCGAACTCCCTTTCAGGCATGGAGTAGCAGCAAACTGGAAGTCACCCACTTTTGAATATTTGGATCATATGCATCGACCCGCATACCCTCTGAAAAGAGCAAAGCATTAGATCCGCAGAGCACCACATGCATCTTCATGGGATATCCAGATGATGTGAAGGGTTACAGGCTACTTGATCCCTCTACAGACAGGCTCATCATTGAGCATAGTGTTCATTTTGAGGAGAGTCTCTTGCATGCACCATTTGATCCACATGTAGAGACCTTGGTACTTCCACCTAACACCAAACATCAATGATGATGAGTCCACTCAGTAAAATCATGGTTCAGATCTGAGTTCTGAATCGTATTCAAAAGATGATGCACATGTCAATTATGAGCATGTAGATGATGAGCCACCACAGATGCCCAAGTGGGCATAAACCACATTACAAGAAACATGAGACCTTATGGGGATCCGACAAATCAAAGGAGGACGAGGTCCCAGTTTGAGGATCCTCCACATGCACTTGTAGCTACTGAATCAGTGATTCCCATGCATTGTTACTTGTTTCTAGATTAAAACTCGCAGACCTCTGAAGAGGCTGGAGGGAATCCCTTATGGGAAGCCGCTATGCAGGAGGAGTACAACTCTCTCCTTGAGAACCGAACTTGGGATCTAGTTCTGCTTCCTTCAAACATGAATCTTGTCAAATGCAGATGGATCTATAGAACCAAGAAGGCAACAAATGGACATGTGAGAAAGTATAAGGCGAGACTGGTTTCCAAAGGTTTTCAACAGATCCACAGGATAGTCTATGATGAGACCTTTGCTCTTGTAGAAAAGATGGACTCCATCTACTTGGCCATCACCATTGCATAAACCAGGGGTGGGAAGTTCACCAAATGGACATGAAGAATTCCTTTCTTCATGGGGATCTCTCGGAGGATATTTACATGGAGTGGCCATAGGGATTCATACAGAACTAATCCTTCATATTTTGATTGAAAAAGTCGCTCTATGGCCTCAAGCAGACACCTAGAGCATGGTATGAGAACATGGATGCTTATTTGTTTTCTCGGCATTTTGTTAGATGTAAATCAGATCTGAAAGTCTACATGTTAAAAACCTCTTACTCCTTATTGATCCTAGTTCGATATGTTGATGACCTCTGATCACAGGAAGTTTGGTTGCGGTCAAAGATATTCTGTTGGACAGGTTTTCGATGACAGACATGGGTCCACTGCCCTATTTCCTTGGTCTCGAGATCAATCAAGATGCTTCAAGCATTAAGTTATCTCAAACTAAGTGTGTCAAAGATCTCTTGGTTAGATTCCACTTGACCGACTTCAAGTCGGCAACCACACCCTTTCTCTCTAGGGTACCTCTTGAGGATGGTGGGGGTACACCAGTGGTGGAAAGCACCTTGTATCAACAGCTTGTGTGGATTCTTATATATCTCACCCACACCCGGTTGGATCTCTCATATGCAGTAGGGGAAGTTTTCAAGAACATGCAGGAGCTGCATGAGCTACACTGAAAGGATGCCAAGTGCATCCTCAGATATGTTCAAGGAACCACCAGTTATGGGATCCACTATACAGCAGGTTGTGCATTGGATCTCATGGGCTTCACCAATTCTGATTGGGCTGGCGATAGTACGGATCGCTAGTCCACGTCTAGGTACATGCTTAGTTTGGGTTATGGTCCCATATGTTGATCGAGCAAAAAGCAGTCAGTTATTCCTCTATCATCAATTGAGGTAGAGTACAAAGAAACGATCAACATCCCTATTCAGGCACTTTGGCTTCATAATTTCCTCACTGAGCTCGACATCTAGTGCCACCATCCGATTTTCATTTGGTGTGACAATCAGAGTACTCTCAAGTTTTGCAGAGACACGGTGCAGCCACAACGAACCAAACACATCGAGATCCATATGAATTACATAAGAGAGTCGGTACATGACAAGATCATCGATTTGTTGTATGGTATGTTCGCCGAACAAACTATAGACATCTTCAACAAGGAATTTACTGAGTAGTAGTTTCACTTCCTACACGATCATCTTAGAGTGAAGAACATGGTTTCTTAGCAGCTACTTTTTGTTCCTTCTTCATTTTGTATGCATCGTACTTTGAGGCGGGGGGGTTCCTATGAGGTTTTCCCTTTTTCCTCTGGTTTTTCAGTGTTTCATTCTTAGATGCATTGTACAATGGGTACCTAACATCACCTTAGTTGTCAGGACCCATTCATCATGTACACCCTAGTAGTGTTCAAGGGGGGTGTTGGAAATATTACACACTCACCTAGGTAAATATTTTCCTAAGGTTGATAGTCCAATGTTGAGGGCACTTCCATAAATGAGAATATTCCCCTACAAATTAGGGCACCTCCTACAAAATTGGGCACCTTCCCTCTTTAGTACAGAGTTAGTTACACCTTAGTTAAACTAGTGGAGGCTACTCATGCATGGCAACCTCGTTTTTATCACCAGCAGTGGCATGTTCACCTCGGTTTCTTCACCAGGAAGGTGCAAATCTCATACATGTGGCCAAGAAGGTACGTAACTTGTGATTGCATGTGTTTCTCTCACTTCCACACGTGTGACTCAATTAAGAGATGATTGAATGGACCAGTTAACTAGGACTAGGTGGCAGATTACTTCAGTTGTTGTCAGTGAGTGTCTAGATCTCTCTAGATCACTACTATGACGCATTCACTTAGCCATGTAGAGTATATCATGTGTATTATTCATTTTACTCATTTAGTTAATACAATTAATTCTTTCTCTCAAGCTTCCCTCTCTTCTCTTCTCTCTCTCGCAAGCTTTGTGTGATTTTTCTACTAGTTGGGTTCACTGTGAAAAATTCGCAGGCCTCAACCCTTGGTTTGGATGTGATGGACACTAGAGATTATCAAATGAGTTACTTGAAGCTCTAAGAAATGAAGACATAACCTCTCTTACAAAGGTGGCAATGTGATGATATAATTTTTCGCAGTGAGGATGGAAACACATGAGACTTATAAATTTGGAAGGCCAAATAGTGGAAGAATGGGAATCATTCATCAAATTTTTACAAAAGAAGTTCATCAAGCTCAACGTGGACGAGAATGTTTTAATGTGGACAAAAAAATCCAAGAGTGGGGAATACCCAACCAAGCTGAAGTATATTGCTAGTTTCGTGGAAGATCAAGTAGGCATCAAATGTTGGTGGAAGCATGTTTGGAAGTTGAAGGCACCTTTGAAGTCAAGGATCTTTTGGTTTGCCTTCTCTTACAAGATCCTAACCTAGGATATTCTCCAAAGGTCTTTGAAAGGTCCAAGCTTTTGTTGATTGTGTAAGAATGATAAAGAATCTACTCTCATGGAGGTATGGAAAGAACTCTCTTCTCTACCTAGAAGCAAAGAAATTTATTTGATTCATGGGTTTAAATCATGAATGGAGAATTCCTCTATGGTGGATCATAGAGCCATCCCCTATGTTGCTTCATGGGGCATTTGGCTTACTAGAAATGATATTTTCTTTGAACGCAAGTCATTTACTCCTCTTCAGGTGTCTTTCATAGTTAAATTTGTTTATGATGAATTAAAAGTTGCCCCAACACCTAAATTTGTGATGGATTCTTTGATGGTGCAAGCCAAGGAAACCTTGCGGTGTGTGGCGTTGGGGGAGCACTACACATGTCTCTTATTATTCCTTCGAATTGGGTTTGAGGCGAAGGTCCAATAATTGGACAAAGTTGAGGGCTCTAGTAGTTCTGCTAGGAATCACAATAGAGAAAGGGATCCACGGAATTCAAGTTTTTGGAGATTCAAAGCTTTGCATTGATTGGATTAATAGCAAGCTCGTAATGACCAACATATTTTGATAGCTAGTTATGGATCAGGTTAAGTTGTCGAAGGGTAACTTCAACAACATATTTTTCACTTATATTTTCAAATAGTTCAATGAAATATGAGATGGACTTTCCAAGCAAGGTGTCCAAGTTTGAAGGTTTGTTGGAGATGTCAAAGCATAGATTTGATTCCCTCAGGAGCCCATATTCTTCCTTATATGATATTACTTCATTGTTTTTTAACTTGAGGGGACCACGATGGTTTTTCCTTTATATCATTGTTCAATGTAGTTGTGTGGTGTTTTATTTTACTAATACTTGAAGGCAGTATTGCAAGCTCTATGGTGACCTTTTTACGTAGGGTTTTTCCAACCTTTGTTTTAGGCATTTTGATAATTTTGTAATACAATGGCAGCTAGGTATATGCCAAAAAAATGTTATAGCTAGCAGGTATATGGAACGGCCTCTTCTAGACCCATTGTCAGGGCTAAAAACACCTCTAACATTATTTTATGAACCCAAGGGGTTACCTAAACTAGTTTTTGTCAATTTTGCAAGGCATTTGGCTCACTACAAAAGCTCAATTTGAATCCCCCAAAATGAAGCACACTAGTTTACGATGATGGTTTACCAGGGATGCCATCCATGAATGTGGGAAAGAATCCAYGGGGTTACCCAATTCTCTTTGCCAAACCCAAAAAAAATGCATTTCACAACACTAAACTTCTTGAAACAAGGTTTCTCTTTATGCACAACCCATATTCTTTGCTTCTCAAGGCCCGCAGTTATCTTCCTCTACAATTCCTTCGCTTCCTCTAAATTTCTCACATAGATGTCCTAAATTGGCAATTTTCTCACTAATGATAGTGCCCCACACTTCATTATCTTTGTTCACAATTTACATCAAGCTTCACTCTACTTTCCAACAACACTATCCATGTCTACGATAATGCCCAACAATGCGTCGGCATAGGGGAAATGTCCATTTCACTACGCTCACATAATGCCATCTTCTTCTCATCTACATAACCACCACATACTCACATAGCAAAACACGCCCTTCTTAGGCTCTCTTAAAGCTTAGTGAGAGCTCACAAAGCCCACACAATCGCTCGACTTCCAAAGATCTCCAGGGTTCCCATAAATATATTCCTTTGCATCAATGGCATATATTCTTGCACTCACAAAGCAAAGGTGGTAACATTCTCTTGACCTACATTCCTCAAATTTCAAACATTGCTCTACAATGGGTCTAATACCACAATATTCTTCGCATTATAGTTCTAATATTATAGCATAACAATAAGACGTGAGAAAAGCTTTAGCGTACCATATCAATTACCTAAACTGTCATTATGCACCATATCCATTGATTGAATTGCCACTAAGCGCATAAAAACATTATTTATAATAGTCAAAAGACTAGGTTTTTACCAATTTATTAATTTTGGTTCAATCCTCATCCTATACTTAGAATATTTCCACACAACCGAAAACATTTTCTTACATACTCTCTTACCACTTATGACAACTCACATACTATCTTACAACTTATGAAAACTCACATACTATCTTACAACTTATGAAAACTCACATACTCTCTTACAACTTATGACAACTCACTCTGTAGATCTTATTCCACTTTTGCATTCACTCACGTGACATACTTACATCCCACCTTAAGAGACTATCACCAAATAAATTACCTCGTAAACCCACCCATCACTCGAGTGAAAATTGCATCTAATGACCTAACATGTTTAACCGTGACCATATCAATTAATCATTATCCCTAACAGTTAAAACATTTAGGGCTTCCCAATAATGTATTGTTTTAAATCCACCAATAGAACTCAATCAGTCCAATTAATGACTTTAAAAATTAACAGCTATGCTTCACAAATTGTCTTTCTATAATGAAACCTTCCACTTGTTTAACTAGATAAGAAAAATGAAAGAACAATAGAAAAAAATTAGATCACCCAATCTAACACAGCAATGAAACCCATACTACATGCAAAATAATATGCGCCAACCATGTAACTTATTTGGAAAAGAGTATAAAATGTATTTAAAAAAAGAATTCTATCAAAAACATAGACCCTTCCAAATTTACACTTTATGCACCTTAAAAATATTTTTTGTTCATCTTATACTACATGCAAAATAATATACACCAGCCATGTAACTTATTTGGAAAAAAGTATAAAATGTATAAAAAACAGATTCTATCAAAATCATAGGCCCTTCCAAATTTACACTTTATGCAACTTAAAAATAGTTTTTGTCAGTCTGATACTAAACCTTAAAATTAGTTTTTACCCATCTGCTGATTATTACATAAGTTATATGAATGCATCTTTTAAAAATAATTTTTACCCTTCTATTGATAATGCATAAGTTATATGGATACATCTTTGACCTTTTTTCACAACAAAATTTAAAATTAGTTGTAACCCACCTGCTGATTATTACATAAGTTAGACGGATGCGTTGTCTTAGTTGACAACGAATTATGTATTGAGATTTGGGTACCTTGGAAAGTGGTCCCCTTGTGTCTGTGAGTCTCTAAACACAAAGGGGGAGACTATTACCCTTATCACTTTAATTTATGTTCTAATTTCACATTGACTTAGGAGTTCAAGTCAAAAGTGAAATATGACACTTAAGTTATTAAAGTGACATTTAATTCACTTTGTGGGTGAATTAAAGGACATGAGACAAACAAA
>ML791411.1:162565-173045 GCA_009831015.1 Picea engelmannii
GGCGCCTTCATTCATGGGCTAGCAGGCACATAAACAAGGGACTCCAAAGCATCCAATATTGGTTGCTATTGTACCAGGTTCACTTGTTGTAGTTTTCCTTCTTGTACTTATGCTTTGAGATCTCCAAATATATACATCTAGCTCTAATTGGTTTTCCCCAGGGGGGGTTTTATCCAAGGTCATGTTGACCAAAAATACCTATGTCCATTTTCATGCATGCTTAGTTGTTTAGATCAGCATTTTAGAGTTGTAAAGATCTAGAGGAGTGTTATTTGTTTTGAATATATTGCATGTACTAACCACCAGTTACGAAAACACTTGCAAGGGCACCTCAAAAGAGGACTTAACCATCAAATTATGAGCAGAAAAGTACTTGACTTTTTGCTGTCCTAAAACAGCAGCAAAGGACAGTTTTTGGAGACTAAACTTAGAGCCCAACAAGAGGTCAAAGACAGACCTGTTGGGCAGCCTCATAGTACCTCAGTTTTCTTCATTAAAGGACAGTTTTTGGAGACTAAACTTAGAGCCCAACAAGAGGTCAAATAGAGACCTGTTGGGCAGCCTCATAGTACCTCAGTTTTCTTCATTATGTACAGTGTAGGTAAGATAAGATGATGAATGGAAAATTAGAAATCAGATGGCAGAAGATAATAGGTAATATAAGATGATGGTAAGTTAAACGGATGGCAGGAGATAATGGGTAATAGAAAATGATGAATGGAAAGAAAGCAGCTGGCATATGCTCATATAATTATGAACTTTGTTCAAATTTATCTAGTGCCGCTTCCCCGTGTCTCTGAACCTTTGATAGAGTCATTTCCCTGTGTCTTTAAACATTCGACTATCTCAAAAACAGAACTTTAAGGAATATCTTTGTTGAAGTATAGAATCCTCCACAAATATTCATGAAAGCTAAATGTTAACTATAAAAAGTTGGTTAAAATATTTTTATTTTATTTTTCTAAATTTCTAAGAATAATCAATATATTAGATAAACAAATGGCAAATTTTTAAGAAAAATAATTTCATTCTATAACAATTTCAGTTTCACTGCACTGAATATTCATTTTGAATTGGTTACAAATAATACCCTCTACGAATGACCATTGCCAATCCTCTTTATTCCATACAACGCAACCACGACACCCGTTTTCAGATAGTATTGTCATATTCTTGACAATGCATTTTTTAATCCACTAATAGAACTCAGTTGCCCCTCATTAACAAGGTTAAAAATAAAGAGGGATGCTTCACAATTGGCTTCCCATAATGAAACTTACCACTCGTTTAACTCGGTAAGAAAAATGAGAAAACGTTAAAAAGAATAAATCACCCAATCTAACAGAGTGATGAAACACCTATAGCATGCAAAATAATAGATGCCACGTACATAACTTATTTTGAATATAGTATAACCTGTATAAAAAAAAACCAATTCTATCAAAATCACAATCCCTTACAAATTTGCCCTCTATGCACCTTTAAAACAGTTTTGTCTATCTGCTGAATGTTAATCCTTGAAAATAGTTTTTGCCCATCTGCTGAACATTAAAAATGTTATATCGATGCCACTTCACTTTACGAATTCTCTCCAGTGTAGGTAACGATGATAAACGAAAAGTTAGAAGCGGATAACAGAAGATAATAGCTGATATAAGATGATGAAAAGTTAGACAACAGAGAGCAGAAGATAATAGATAATATAAGATAATGAATGGAAGGAAAGCAGCTGGCAGAAGCTCATTTACTTAATAAAACTCTTCGAATTTATCTGAAGATCCTTCTACTTCTCATGTTTGATTTTTTGTTTATTAGCAAACCTAATTTATTTTGCAATCATTTTTGTAGAATCACTTATGTGACAGAATTCACTAAACAATCATAGATGCTGTAAAACAAGATTATGGATTTGTGCTATCTATAATGTTCATCATCGTTAAGCTTTTGAATGGGCGACAACCTCTTAAAATCAACCCAACTTGATCCATACGAAATCTAGCCATACAGAATTATTTCCCACTTTCTCTACGAGTTCAGGTCAGTCTATTGGCCAGCCTTTCAGTTCCACAGTAATACAAATGCCAAAATTATAGGAATCTCTATCAGAGCATCATGCCAAAGGAATAACGATGCAGCGTCCTGAGTCCATGTCAAAATGGAAATCTGAAATCCTAAAGTGTTGGAAATAAGCAGCTGCATAAATCTCCAAACATATTTAATGTTTAGCATTTTATTGAAAAATACTTGTCCCCGTTGTTGACACAGCCCACCATTGATGAGAATTAAAAAGCAGTGCATCTCTATGGGTTAAAAAAGTTTGATTATTCAATGTTTCTGAAATATAACCATCGGCATTCATTCTGTACAGGTTCATTGCTAGCTTATGCAGATCTGACCCTACTGGAAATTGGATGAAGTCTTACTTGAGCATATCATAGCATCAGTTATACAATTTTTCGTCGAGGCCGATTTGTTTCCCTTTTCAAAAACATCTTTTCCAGCTCATTAAGAGGTCTCCGTGACCCATCAGGCAAACCAACAAATCTCCGCCCACCACCTCTTCCACGTTTACCTTTTGGACCTAGCTCCTCTATGGTAAACTTCCATCCTTCTGGAGGTCTCCTTCGACTATATTTATGACATTTCACCTTACCAGCGATCTGAAAATTTAAAAAAAAAAAGGTAAGCATGCACTCAATTAGATGCATAACTGTTTCAAATATCCAGATAAAACCATCAGAAAATCATAAAGACATGCTAGAAATATCTGCACATTACTGAAATTCATTCCATAGAAATAAGGATTGTAATGGTTGGCTGTAAAGCCATACTGAAAATACCTGCTCTTTGTTGAAATTCATACGCTGCACAAATTCCTGATAAAGCATTTCGTCCTCCCTCTGAGATATCTCCCACAACTTTTCATCCGGATCTTTTGCTGTGCCATCCCAATCCTCGGGCATAACTTTGAAGTCTGGACGAAGGGGAAGCTCTGCTACATGAAATTCACGATCTGCTGATTTAAATAATCTGCATATCACAAAGAAACATAAAACTTTGTACACCGGTAACATGGCTGAACTGTAGTTTGCAGTTCTATTTGAACTTTTTCTTTTCTGGGTGATTAACAGGGAAGCATGACTCCAATGTACAGAGAAAAAAAGATACACAGGAGAGCAGAAAATAATATCACCAATAATTGGTATTAACTGAGGGATGAGATTACAAAAACTATTAATTGACCAGCATAATTTATAAATTCTCTGTATGCAAGGCTGGGGAAAAAAGCTGTTCTTGTAAGCATATACACTCCCGACATAACTACATCTCTTTGCACACAGTAATTTCAGAAAACTCCAATCAAAAGCTATAAAAAGTTTTAAATAACAAAAAGAACTGGAGGATCTATGCAGTTTTGATTTGTCCTGAGATCAACAATGGTTGATTGACCATATAAAACACAGCATAACGGATTGTATGTGATCTTGCCTCAAATACGTTTGGTTCCTGTAACATCAAGGGAATCATATTTTATGTACATGACCTGTTTTGTATTGATGAAATTGTTCTATTTATTCATGTTTTATGTACATTACCCGTTTTATATTATGAAATTGCTCTATATACTTTATGTACATGACCTGTTTTATAGTATCAAATTGGTCTATATATGTAAAAATTAATGAATCTAAATATGTCGGTGAAAATATCTAGCTCACTGGTGCCTGTTAGATTTTTTTAACTTGTTTGCTCGGTAGTTGGTTCTCCTCCATAGCATAGCAATGACAATGGATCCATACTTGGGTGCAGCAGATTGATATCTTGAGCTGTGTGCACGGCATTCTTGGCAGATGGAGCCAATGAGTTGGTACTCCTAGGCATTAATGGGTTCTCTTCACCCTGGGACACATTCGTTTGAGTGTTTGTGCTCAGGAAAAGCTTCTCACTTTTGAGAAGCTTTGGGATGATTTCAATCAAGAGGAGACCACACTAGAGGCTAATTCAGCCAAATATGAGGAGAGTCAAAATCTCACCCTCATCAGGCAGGTGAGGAGAGGAGGCAAGGGAGGACCCAGGAGGTGTCAGAAGAACAAGAAAGAAGACTCAAGTTCTTCAAACCAAGGGAAGAATGATTTGGGCCATGTGAAGTGTTTCAAGTGTCATAAGAATGGCCACTAAGCTTCTCAATGCCCTGAAAAGAAAGGGAAAGGCTAAGCAATAAAAGCAATTTGTAGGGAGTGCAAAAGCTTCTGCAAGACTTGATGAGCATGCATCCGGACTGGACACAATCTTATCCATGGTGGCATGCCTTTCCACAAAACCATCTCTGGTGTCAGGTGGTATGTGGACAATGGAGCTACCAAACACATGACAGTGAACATATCAACTTTCTTCAGACTACAAGAACAAGATTCGAACATGGAAGTGAAGCTTGGTGATGATGCCACATACTTAGTGATTGGGATAGATTCTATCTCATTCTGCATGACATCAGGGGATGTTCTTGAGCTATATGATGTATCATTTATTCCTGGGTTAACAGAGAATCTTCTTTCAATTTCTTGCTTAACAGGGCTCAAGTGTGTGGCTAAGTTTGATGATCAACAAGTTTTCATCAAAAAACATTGCCCAAATCCTAGTCAAGTTTTGGCCAAAGGAATGCATGAGGGTGACCTCTATCAAGCATGGAGCTTTGGTGTATCGCAATGACAATCTATGTGAGTTATGGCACGGACAATTAGGTCACTTGCACTATGGAGCTTTGCCTCTCTTGAAGGACATGATGCAAGGAATGTCTTATTTCAAGATTGAGAAGATGGGAGTATGCAAGGGATTCTTGATATGATCCATTTAGATGTGTGCAGACATATGTCATCAACTTCTTTAATAGGTAGCATCTATTATGTTTCATTTATTGATGACTCCTATAGAAAAACATGGATTTATTACATGAAGACCAAGGATGAAGTCTTCAATAAGTTTCAAGAGTTCAAAGCTCTTGTGGAGAACCAAACAATGAAGAAGATTAGGTTGTTGGGATCAGACAATGGAGGTGAGTACACCTCCAAGGAGTTTGATTCCTTTTGCAAAGAAAGCAGGGATCAAGAGAGAGTCGACAGTGCCTTACAACCCACAACAAGTCCATTGTCAAGACAGCCAAGGCTATGGTTCATGATCTAGATCTACCCATGTGTCTTTGGACAAAAGCATGCAATGCATTTGTCTACATTCTAAACATGTGTTCTCGCAGGATATTGAAAGACAAAACACCAGAGCAATCTTTCATTAATAAAAAATGAGAAACTACAAGTATCAAACTTACGTGTTTCTGATCATCCTATGTATATTCGTATTCTAGATAAGAAGAGAACTAAATTGGAAGTTGGAACCCTTTAGTGTGAAGGGTATTTTTGTTGGTTTCAGTAAGATGTCCAACACTTACAAATTCTATATTTTGTCATCACAAAATACAATAGTGACCCAAGATGTTAAGTTGACATGGATGTTTAGTCCTCTAAGTCTCAAGTGCCTACAGCAGAGGTAGAGGAGGGAGATAAACTTGTTATCCCAAATGTTGATCTGCAGAAATCAGACATTCCAGATTCAGAACAGCAAGGTTCCGGAGATGGTATTGGTGCCTCTTTGCCTTCCAATTCAGCCAAAAAGCCTAAGTGGCTTACCCAAACATTGCAAGGTGCATAGGAGCAAGTTGGAGCTCCAAAGACTTCCTTTTAAGGGAGTCATCCTCCTAAGAAGTTTCCCAATTATGTTGCATTGATATCTTCCATCATTGATGCAAAGCATTCCAGATTTGAGGAGGTTAATTCAGAGCAAATGTGGCTAGATGCCATGGCAAAGGAGAATCAATCCAATTTGCAGAACATTTTTCGGCAAATTGTGACAAAACCAAACAGGAAGTCGGTGATTAATTCTGGATTGCTGTACAAGGTGAAGCATGCAACTGACAAGAGTGTAGATACATACAAGGCCAGATTTGTTGCACAACAGTTCTCCCATGGAGAGCAAGTTGACTAGGACCAGACTTTTGCTCCAGTTGTGAGATACACTTCTACCAAGGTAATTATCCCTCTTGCATCTTATTTCAGTTGGTCATTATATCAAGTGGACATAAAGATGGCAACTTTGAATGGCAAGATAGACGATGAAGTGTATATCAATCACCCTAAGGGATTTGAGGTACATGGGCGAGATACCCAAGTATGCAAGTTGAAGAAGGCCCTCTATGGGTTGAAGAAAGCACCACGTGCTTGCTACTCATGAATTGATGAGCACTTCTTGAATTTGGGCTTCACCATAACTCTCATAGTTACTAACCTTTATTATCAGTTTTTTAAATCTAATATGTTAGTTTTGATCCTATATGTGGATGACCTGAGCTTTATAGGTAGCAATGAGAAGCTCATAGGTGTTAATGTTTGTAGCTCGGACAGGAACTTCTACATAGGTTTTGTATCAAACGTGCGTGAAGTCGTCCAAATCAAATCTATTTTGTAATTCACTTTATTTATAAAGTGAAAGTATTTTAATTAGCTATTGAGTCTAATAAAGTGCATTTTTAATGCATTAGTTATTTAGACTAATTTCAACCGTATATCTCAAAGTGAGATTAGGTTTTTGGTAGACTAGGGTTTCAATAAAGTATAAAGGCAAGTCAAGGTAGATGGTAAAGACACGTTTTTTACACCAAGAAGACTCAAGAAATCAAAGAGAGATCATTTGAGTAAATTCAAAGCACAGAAGAGGAGTCAAGGTCATATCAGATCGAACAGTTTTGTACAACTGTTCAGTCTAGTGCAGATCTGAGTGACCAGCAGACAGATCTAGCAAATCTGAGGACCAGCAAGCAGATCTAGTGCAGATCTAAGGCATAGCATGCAGATCTAGTACAGATCTAAGTGGCCAACAAACAGATCCAGCAGATCTGACGTCCCGTAGGCAGATCTAGTGCAGATCTGAGTGACCAGTAAATAGATCTAGCAGATCCGAGGACCAGTAGGAAGATCTAGTGCAGATCTGAGTGACCAACAGACAAATCTAGTGCAGATCTGAGTGTCCAGCAGTCTAAAAACCTCAGTTTTGAGGTGTCCTTGTAAGTTTTGATCATTAATGATAAACTAATTTGAAGGACAAAAATTCTTGTGTACTTGAAAAGTTATTTTGCTTCCGTTGTTTATATTTTCCAGCTATGTGTGACTGTTGCATGTTCAGAATTTTAATTATGTTATTAAAATAATTCAAGATCCGAGTTGTTTAATAAAGAAACATAGGACAGCAGTCACCTAGGGTTTGAAAATTTTCACATGGTATCAGAGCTACTCTGATTAAAAGATCGAAGAGTAGCAATTTGTATGCAGATAAGAGATGGCATCAGCTAGTTCGAGGACAGATTGGATGGTGTCTCTAATTTTCTATCTTGGAAGGTCGGGGTTACTCCCTTGTTGGAAGAGAATGATCTCTGGGATATCGTGAAAGATGCAGTGACACCACCGGCAGATCCGCGACAGTTGGCAACCCACAACAAAGAGGTAAAATCCAAGCGGATGATCATAGATGCCATTAAAGATCACTTGATCCCTCAAATATCCGAGAAGAAGACTGCTAAGGAGATGTTTGATGCACTAGTAAGCTTCTACCAGAGTGAGAACATTAACAAGAAGATGATCTTGTGGAACAAACTCGGATCCATGGAGATGTCCAGATCAGATACGGTTAATAGTGCAGCAGTTGGGGAGAAGGTGATCAATGCAAAGTTGGTGAACATGGCACTAAATGGATTCCCAACATCATGGGAAACATTTGTCAAAGGCATATGTGCTCATGAAAACCTTCCTGACTTTTAAAGGCTTTAGGATGACTGGATCCAGAAGGAGACTTGGATGGAGTCAAACGCCAACAAGAAGAGTAGTGACGAGAACCTGGCATTAATTGTTCAGTGGAAGAAGGGAAAAGGTAAAAGACCTAGCAAGGGTAAGGGAAAGAGTGAGGATTCAACCTCATAGACAGGGAAGGACTTGAGTAAAATCAAGTGCTTCATATGTCATAAGCAAGGACATTATGCATCACAGTGTCCGAACATGAAGAAAGGTAAAGGCAAGCAGCAGCAGAATCAAGTAGCAACCTCAGTTGAAACTCAAATGAGCGAGTTTGCCTCCAAGTTCGAGAAGGATTTATCGATGGTATCTTGCCTTTCTACTAGTACGATTCTTAAAAACGTTTGGTATGTGGACAATGGAGCATCTAAGCATATGACATCAACCCAGGAGTTATTTTCAAGTCGAACAGAGCAGGACTCAAGAGTTCGGGTTGAAATTGGTGATCATGCCAAGAACCTAGTAGCAGGAGTTCGTACCATTCCCTTCTGACTCCAATCAAATAATTCTTTAGACTTTGACAATATTTTGTTTGTTACAGGTCTCTAGAAAAACTTGCTTTTAGTTTCAGTCATAGAGGATAAGGGCTTTGCAGTAGAGTTCAAGAACTAACAAGTTCTTCTTCGATCAAATGAGTCTAGCCCAGAATCAACTCAGGTGATCGAGATTAGGGAAGGCAATTTATACAGGTTACAAGGTGAACCTATTCGAGCCCTAGTTCATAGAACACAAACAACTTGTGCGAGTTGTGCCATAAGAGGATGAGGCACCTGCATCACAAGGCTTTGCCTACTCTGAGGGAGATAGTCATAGGTCTTTCAAATTTCAGTATTGAACAACTACGTGTATGTAGAGGGTGCATGCTTGGCAAGCATGTCAAGGTTGCTTTCCTAAGCAGCAAGCATAGGTCTAAGGAGATTCAAGACCTAGTGCATTCAGATGTTTGTGGACCGATGTCACTAGCATCAATCATAGGAAGCATGTACTATGTTTCCTTCATCGACAATTTATCTCGCAAGACATGGATCTACTTCTTAAAGACCAAGGATGGGGTCCTTAGCAGGTTCAAGGAGTTCGAGTCCTAGTTGAGAACAATGGGGGCAAGTATACCTCCAAGGAGTTCGAGGGTTTTTGCAAGGAGGCAGAGATCAAGAGGGAGTTGATTGTTCCGTACAACCCACCACAGAATGGGGATGCAAAGCAGAAAAATCGATCCATCATAGGGGTTGCTAAGGCCATGATTCATGATCAGGACTTGCCCATGTTTCTTTGGGAAGAGGCATGCAACACAACAATCTACATCTAGAATAGGTGTCCGCACAGGATCTTAGAGGACAAGACACCATAGGAGTCATTCACTGGTGTGAAACCAGAGGTGAGTCATTTTCGCATTTTTGATTGTCTAGTTTATATCCATGTACCTGTAGAGAATAGGACCAAGTTGGAGCCTTCCAGGAGGAAGGGTTTGTTTGTGGGTTACACTGAGACTTCAAAGGCCTACAAGGTCTTCATTCCAGATCAAAGGAAGACAGCGGTAAGCAAGCATGTAAAGTTCAAGAAGGACTTTGCTTCCAGGAAGTCTCGTGAGCCTATTCCAGTGATAGAGAATGAGGAGCAGGAAGCTCCGAAGGTTGAGCCTAGGTCACCAGCGGCTTCCATTTCAAGGTAGCAGCCTTTAGATGAGGAGGAGGAGCCATTGGCTCCTTCCAGTTCTGTCAAGAGACCTAAATGGTTCACTCAGAAATTAAGGAATGCTTAGGAGTACATCGAGACTCTTAGGAGCACATTCAGGAAGAGCAGACCTCAAAAGAAGTTTCCAAACTGCATGGCATTGATGAGCAGCATCATAGATTCTTAGCCTTCCAGTTATCAGGAGGTAGCAAACCAACAAGTATGGTGAGATGCCATGGTGGAGTACACCTCCATCATGAAGAATGATGTTTGGGACATAGTGCATGTTATCCTCATTTTGTGGATAACTAAGGAGATCATGTCTCGAGGCCCTCAGGTTGCAGATATGGAGTGTCGAGAGACTACATGACCAGCAGTACCCTTTTGCACAGATGGAAACCCACTCACCACCACATATGGTCACAGGTTTGGAGATGGCATCCACCACACCAGCTGGCTTCCAGAAGGCAATGGGCCTTGCTCCATGAGGTACAAGTCAGTATTATGGTGAGCATCATTTCAATATTTAAGCTATTTGATTTTGTTGTATCCTAGATTGCTCTAGATCTCATGATATGTGCTTGGACATTATGCCTTTTCCCCTGCTTCACCTTGGTGGTTGACATTGTGCCCTAGTAAGTGGTTTTCCTTGGGGACGGGTTTGCTACTGGGAACTCCCTTAATGAGCCATCGTACCGTTCCCGACAATATTTACCACTTTCCATCATTATTCCCCTCCATTTCCTTATCTCTTGGGATTTTAGGGTGTATTGACCCAAGAAGGGGTTGTCCCTCGTTCTATGGGAAGAAGGGGCTAAAGGCCTAGAGGAGTTGGTGTTGGGTAAAAGATAAAATCCTTATATAAACCTTCCAGATGCTTCGCCCAAGGACCACCCAAGATAGAAATGAAACACTTA
>ML791411.1:182890-196072 GCA_009831015.1 Picea engelmannii
TTGGCAAGAGGAGGAGTTGTTTGCTTTGATGATACGTTTCCCTCTTCACATGAGATGTTTCCATCTCTTTCCAAGAATGAAAGCGTAAGATACCAAGATGAGTACGAGTGTTAAGGGAAAGGCGTGAGCTCTTGAGGCAATACGTGAGGATGTGTTGGCCACACTCCACAATGCTATGCAAATGGTGGAGAGAATGGACCCACGCTCTAATCAAAGCAACATCCAAATTAAAACATGAAGTTTCCACTTTCACGTAGAGGGTGACGTGAGGTTGACTAGGAGGCATGCGTGTGAGCTTACATGAGGGAAATGAGGTGAGTGTGGGAGTGTGGAGTCCACACTCCAAAGTGAGGTGGATGGGTAGAGAGGGTCGTGTGAGTGGAAGGAGAGGTCCCACGTTTTAATTAAAACATGAAATTATTATATCACGTGGGAGAGGGGACGTAAACTCAAAGTGGGAAATAAAATGAAATTTAATTAAATGAATGGGTGAATAGGTAGGTAAAGGTTAAGAAGGATATGGGTAGGTTAGGTGGGCCCTCTCAACATTATTTTCACCTTTACTTCACTTAATTCGGTCCACTATTACAAAATTTACATTTTCCCATGTTCTGGGTTTGGCAATTAAAACCGCCATTTTCTGAAAAACTCCTAACGTGGACAAACAACCTAGCAAAACTTGTCTAACTGAGTTGAAACTTGGCCCACGGGTGTAGGAGGTCTCATTAGCTTTCTTTTGAGTACAAATACCCCTATCAAAGATCCTGGGACCTAAGTTTTACATTAAATACCCAGAATTAATTAATTAATCAATCAATTAATTAATTTGGAACCTTAAAAAAAACTAGCTATACTTGACGGAATTCCGCGAAATTTCGCGTGCTGTCATACATGGTCATTTACAACATTCCTAAACACTAGCTACCTAGGAATGACTTCATTAGAACGCATTTCGCCACTTTGGAGAATTTATTGGGTGGGAGTGAAAAACTCAAGGGAGATTAACCCAGTTGGTTAGGCCACATTAACCTCCTGAGGATAAAAAACACTCAGCAAAAGGAACTCTCCTAATGAAGAAACCCTAAGGCAATTGACCTAACATGATCCATGTAGACCTATTACATTATAAACCCGTGCAGGGGTGCAGTAATCCCGCTTACAAAACTGTGTGTTGGGGCAAAAAATGCCCTGTAGAACCAAAAAGTCTTCGACATGTTTGCATCTGATGATGCATATCTTCATGGTATATGGAGTTGACCCCCTAATTGAAGAGGCGGTCAACAGAGGCTGAGAGATATTTGAAACACAGAGATAGTAGTAAGTGTTATTGTCTTGTAACTTATCTCTCTCTCTCGAGGAGAAGTATTGTACTAACATTGTACTTGATTGACTAATATATATCATAAGAAGTTTTGTTGGGTTTTCTTCCCCATGAGGGTTTCCCAGGATAAATACTTGTGCACACTGTGAATGTCTTTCTTCCAATGATTCTTATGCTTCAGTTATTTTTAAAAGTTAAAGAATACTACTGCTAACTGTTGATAACTATTGTTATCTATTTAAGCACTCAAAATTTCAACATGGTATCAGAGCTCTAGGGCATGGAAGTGCTCAGTTCTACAGTCTACTAGAGTCTGCACAAATCCTTAGGAATTTTATTCAAGCACAATACTTGTAGAGATGACTTCAATTTCTGTAAGTCCTAAGGACAGACTTGAAGGGGCTTCAAACTTTAATGTTTGGAAAGCCAGAGTCTTGAATATTTTGGAAGAACATGACTTAGACAACTTTGTGTTCAATACAGTAGAAGAGCCCACTACCAATGTAGGAAGGACAGCCTTTAGAAAAACCAGGCAAAGGCAAAGCGAATAATATGTATGAAAAGAAGGTGCCTAGTCAAAAGAGGGTTCTAAAGAACAAGCTTCGAACTCTCAAGATGGAGAAGGATGATTTTGCGGCCTCCTTCTTCACAAAGATCTCTCAGTTAAGAGATCAGTTGTTGGTCATTGGTGTAACTGTAGATGATGATGATCTCATCCAGACTATTGTGGATGGTCTTCCACCTTCTTGGGAGACATTTATAGCTAGGATAAATTCTCGTGAAAATCAACCAGACTTTGAAAGGTTGTGGCATGATTGTCAGCAGGAAGAAGGGAGAATTCATAGTCAAAATGGTCCTTCAAAAGAAGAGAACCTTGCTCTAACAGCAAGGGCAAGGATAGGGAAAAGATTTACTTCTCAGAAGAAGTTTCCTCCTCAAAAGGAGAAAAGCAAAGGTGGTTTCAAAGGAAAAGATTTCGATATAACAAGAGTGAAGTGCTACAATTGTCAACAGAAGGGGAACTATGCCAGAGATTGTCCAAAGATCAAAAAAGGAAACAAGGGTAAATATTGTGCTTCTATTGCTGCAGAAAATGAGTCTCAAAGGACGAAAACTGAAGGGGCTTCCAGTAATCAAGAGACCAGGAGGGAATACTATCTTATTTTAGCACTCTCTGGTACTCTTTCAAACAATGTTGAATCCCAGTTGCTGGATACTGGAGCTTCCAGGCACATGACAAGAAATAAAGGAGTCCTGGCGAACTTCAAAGAGAAGAAGTTCTATGTTCAGGTAGAACTCGGAGATAATGCTAGCTACGCAATCGAAGTAATTGGCTCAGCATCTTTTCAGCTAGAATCTGGGGGTGAGTTGCACATTGAGGAGATCATGTATGTTCTTGGTTAAAAGAAGAATCTTATTTCCTCCTCAATAGAAGAAAAGCAGAGGTGGCTTCAAAGGAAAAGATTTTGATATAACAAGAGTGAAGTGCTACCACTGTCAATAGAAGGGAAACCTTGCCAGAGATTGTCCAAAGATCAGAAAAGTACACAAGGGTAAAGATTGTGCTTCTATTGTTGCAGAAAATGAGTCTCAAAGGACGAAGACTAAAGGGGCTTCCAATAATCAAGAGACCAAGAGGAAATACTATCTTATTTCAGCACTCTCCGGTACTCTTTCAAACAGTGTTGAATCCTGGTTGCTGGATAGAGGAGATTCCAGGCACATGAAAGGAAATAAAGGAGCCCTGGCGAACTTCAAAGAGAAGAAGTTTTATGTTCAGGTAGAACTCGGAAATAATGTTAGCTATGCAATCGAAGGAATTGGCTCGACATCTTTTCAGCTAGAATCTGGGGGTGAGTTGCACATTGAGGAGATCTTGTACGTTCTTGGTTTAAAGAAGAATCTTATTTCCTCCTCAAAAGGTGAAAAGCAGAGGTGGATTCAAAGGAAAAGATTTTGATATAACAAGAGTGAAGTACTACAATTGTCAACAGAAGGGGCACTTTGCCAGAGATTGTCCAAAGATCAGAAAAGGACACAAGGGTAAATATCATGTTTCTATTGCTGTAGAAAATGAGTCTCAAAGGATGAAGACTAAAGGGGTTTCCAGTAATCAAGAGACCAGGAGGGAATACTATCTTATTTCAGCACTCTCCGGTACTCTTTCAAACAGTGTTGAATCCTGGTTGCTGGATAGTGGAGCTTCCAGGCACATGACAGGAAATAAAGGAGTCCTGGCGAACTTCAAAGAGAAGAAGTTCTATGTTTAGGTAGAACTTGGAGATAATACTAGCTATGAAATCGAAGGAATTGGCTTGCCATCTTTTCAACTAGAATCTGGGGGTGAGTTGCACATTGAGGAGATCTTGTACATTCCTGGTTTAAAGAAGAATCTTACTTCTGTTGCAGTCCTGGAAGGTAAAGGTTACAGGGTGACCTTTATGGACAAGGAAGCTCTCTTATGGCCTAAGAATGAAGAGCTAAGTTCAAAAATTGTGATTGGAATTAGAGAGAAAGACCTCTGGATCAGTTTGATACTAAGGATCCAGTAGAACAGATAGAAAGACCTCTGGAGGTACCTCCTACTAAGAGGAAGCCTGCCTAGTGTAGAGAAATTCCGCGAGAGGCGGAAAAACATGATGCTCCTTCAGGTACATTCAGAGAGAGTAATAGACCTCAAAGATATTTAGGTTATGTGCCTCTTATGGCTCAAATTAGTGATGCAGAGCCCACCATCTATGAGGATGTTGCTAAGCAGCAAGTATGGAAAGATGCCATGGTGGAAGAATATCAATACATCATGAAGAATGATGTGTGTCAAGGTTGACTTGAGACTTGGAGAAAAGCCTTGTATGTCAAGGAAAGAGTCAAGAGACGTTGCTATAAGTCTTGTGAGCTTTGTGTGTCAAAGAAAAAGTCAAGACAGAGGATGTTGCTACAAGTCTTGTGAGATTTGTGTGTCAAAGCAAAAGCCAAGATAAGTCTTGTGAGCTTTGTGTGTCAAAGCAAAAGTCAATGACAAGCTGATGTGAAAAACGTTCTCCTAGGCCTTCAAGATGAGCTATGAGTATTTCTTAGGGACTGGCCACCCCTAAGAAAAATAACTCTAGCAATTGACCATGGTTAAGGAGAATTAGATAATCACATCCCATGAAATGATCCTTGTCTGTATAAGTTTACAAAACTTCTTATGATATATAGATCCTGTGTGGATGTCAACAAGTCAATAGTCAAGTGCAAAGACTAGAAGGAATTGTGTGGATATGTATGCATGAAGAATACCCTCCTTGCTGAGAGGGAGTGTTGAAGTGTGGGTAGCTGCAGAGAATATTCCCTAACTGCCCTGAGTAAGTCGGCCTAACTGCCCTAAGTAGGTCGGCCCTAACCTACCTGAGATCAGCCCTAACCTGGGGTGACCTAACCTATATAAATAGGAGGGGAGGCGCCCCTCTTTACATATCATCACACACATCTGAGGCAGCAGCTAGGAGGTCGAATCTGAGGCAGACTGACACACAAATTCTGAGGAAAAGTTCAGCTTGTTCTGAGGCAAACCTCTATTGCAGGTATGAGTGTTTGGAGGCAAAGTAAGGGGCAGATCTAAGGTAGCAGCAGTGGCTACAGAACAGAATTTTGTGAACAGCAGCAGCTACAGAATCTGTGGTAGAGGCTGAGAGATATTTGAAACACAGAGATAGCAGTAAGTGTTATTGTCTTGTAACTTATCTCTCTCTCTCAAGGAGAAGTATTGTACTAACATTGTACTTGATTGACTAATATATATCATAAGAAGTTTTGCTGGGTTTTCTTCCCAATGAGGGTTTCCCAGGATAAATACTTGTGCACACTGTGAATGTCTTTCTTCCAATGATTCTTATGCTTCACTTATTTTTAAAAGTTAAAGAATACTACAGTTAACTGTTGATAACTACTATTATTTGTTGAAGCACTCAAAATTTCAACAATAACAAAGGGATTTCTGGTGTTTTCATCGTCATTAACTAAGCTATTGTGGAGTGGGGATTGACTCCAATCTACCATTTCCATTCCCAGGTATGTATAAAAATGCATGCTTGCATTTTTGTTGTTTTCAAGATTTAGTATAGGTTTTGCAATGTCCATTAGAATTGCCTCTTCTTGTTGTTTTCTAATGGGTGATTTAACAGTTATCTAGGTCTGATTTTTTAATTGCACCACTCTTTTGTGTTGATTTCCATTTTTTTGTGCTAGAGGTTTAATCAATGCCCTAAAAAAATGCCAAAGACATCGGACCCAATATGGGAGTAGGATGACCCACCTAACCCTCATAATAGATAGGGTGAGGTGCAAATTGTGTGCAAAGAAAATGTTCGATGGAATCAGAGACTTGAAATACCACCCAGCCAAAATTACAAGGAAGTCGAGTTGAGAGGGCCTCCCTTTGAAAGGGAAAAGACCGATACAACTGGTTCTGATGGGGTGGTTGTGAGAATACAATTGGGTCTCGAAATGAAGGGGATGTTGCCTGTGACTTTCAATCTAGTGGGATCCGCAGGATCTGTACCTCGATCTCGAATTCAAACTGTACCGTAGCTACAATTGTTGGCCTTAAACCAGTAACCTATTAGTTTCACAGGTTAACCCCGCATAAGCACCCATAAATTAAGAACCAGCATCTGGGACAGGAGCATAGGCAAAGACTAAATAACCAGTTTACGCATTTGATTAAGTGCCAGCTCAAAAGTATGTTTATGAATATTTTATAGTTGAAAAGCTCGTTGTTCGAGAGGCATAACCTATTCATGTTCCACCCATAGAAACAAGGGTGACAGTATATTCTATATATGATGAATACCCAGTTCCTATTTATCTAGTTTAACACAGATAACCTAGGGAAAAGAAGCGAGCAGGAGAATAGACAATTTACCTCCTAGTAGACCTACCCGCATCCTACCGATACAAAGATCCAACACTCACAAATTGGATGAGCATAAGGAGTCATGGGAGATCACCAAATGCATCATGATGTCAAAGGGTTCGATAGATGGGAAGAGTTGGACAATGTTTATCAAATCTGCAAATGCATTTGCATATGTTAAAGATGCACAGTTATTATGTGAGTTGTTGGATCGGTTCATCTGAGAGATAGGTTTGTAGTATGCTGTCCAAGTCATTACGGATAATGCTGTTAATTATGTAGATACTTGCAAGTTTCTTATGGAGAGGTATCCTATTTTGTATTGGACTCCTTGTGCCACCCATTGTATTTATTTGATGTTAGAGGACATGAGCAGAATTTCTTGGATAGAGGAGATCATTGAATCAACTAAGTGTGTCTCACCAAATATGTGTGTGTGTGTTCTTAGCATCGTGAGAAAGTTGGTGTGTCACAGAATCACGTGTTTCACTAGCTTCATTTCTCTTTAGTCCCTCCTCACTTCTATGTTTGAGGTGCAGAGAATGTTTCTCTCGGATGAGTTGAATGCTTGTGTATACAACACTAAATCGAATGGACAAGCCATAGCCTAACTTGTGATACAACAAGAGAGTTTTTGGTAAAGGAGGCATGTGCCATTAGCAAAAACCTTGGGTAAAGGTTCTTCACTTGATCAATGTTAACAAGCCCGTAATGGGCAACTTGTATGAGGCCAAGGGGGAGGAGTGATTCACAAATGAGTCGAGATATGGAAGTTGATAGATGAGTGATGGAACAATACTCTACATCGTCCCATTGATGCGACAAAGCCCTACCTCGACCCTGCATTCTCTTACTCTTGTGGTTTTAGATTTGATGTTAAGGTTATGGATGGATTCCTCCCATGTGTTCAGAGCATGGTGCATACTCCCACTAAACGCTTGGAAATTTCCAAATAAATGGACATACAGATTCGCTGCTGGGACATTTGGTTATGACATGGTTGTCCAAGACAAGACCACTAGGATGCCAAGTAAGCTTCAAGTTCAATTGGTTTCAAAAGTTTCAAATTTCAAAATCTATATTTTCTATCTATTTGTTACTCGATGAAAATATAAGTCATTGTCTTTTCTTTCCATTTAATTCGTTGTATATGTTTGGTGGACAAACTATGGCAAAAGAGTCCCAAGTTTACAAAAACTGTAATTCAAGTGTTCAATCAAAATTGCAGCTCTTCAAGGCGCAAGCACAACTAGAGTATCTATGAAAAGATGCACTCCAAGAAGCACAACAGATTAGATATGTTCAAATAAAAATTTTAGTTTGTTATAATTCATTAATTTAAATTTATGCTCGTCACCATCTAATTACAATATGACCCTCATACAGGTTCGATACCTAGTACCTTCATGACATGGCCTATGTCTACTATAATCTCAAGTTGTGGATGAAGAAAATTGACAAAACACCTAACATGAAGGCCATTTTATTTGATGTGATCGATACGACAACTCCATGGATGGTGGCAGTTGAGAGGCCTCTCATGGAGAAAGCCCCTGACTGGTTGGAGGAGGATGTTCCACATCGAACACAAACACATTTGGAGGAGATTGAGAGTGCATTGCAGCCACTACCTCCACAGAGATAGGTAGCTAGCAGAATACATCTCACTTCGACTTCCACCTTAGCCTCATCCCCTTCCACCTCATCCCTATCACGGGCACCTACTGCTTCCAAAGGAAGAGCGATGACCTTTGTGATGACTTAGTCTTCTCCAACTGGGCACACTATTCCTGGTAGCATTATCCATGCATGACAACACACTCATTTAGGAGATTAGGGTTAGGTTTTTAACACTATCACCTAGCACGCATCATTCAATGTCTATATGAAATGTATCTTTCCTTTGTCTCTTATTCTATAAAGAAGCCCTGGGGTGCACCACTGTGTTGGTTAGCAAGTTGATATTTTCAGCTATTGGTATACTTCTTCTTTTTAGGTTTTGAAAGAAGATAGATGTGATGGAGAGTTCATATCTATATATTTGTTATTTGTATTTCCAGCAGTATGTGTTTGTAGATTAACATACTCAATTGTTGTTATTTTGATTGGAGTTTTAATTCTAACCTACATAGGTTTTAGGTTACTTTTACTGAGTGCAGAATCTACTTATCATGGTCCAAAAATTTTACAGTAGCAAAGACTAATACAAGTTTTAGTTTAATTTTATTGAGTGCAGAATCTACTTACCTTGGTTTAAAAATTTAACAATACCAAACACGAATACAAGTAAAAATCATATGGGCAAAAAGCTCATGAAATTCTTTTAAGGAAAGGGCATGATTTCATCCCTTTGTTTTGTAGCAACTAAAAATAGATGGATTGATAGTTGCACAAGATCTCAACTAGATTACCTTCACCCATCATCAATGGCAAAAATAGAAGGCTTTCTTTCCAGCCGAATCATAGAAGATTGTCGTCAATCTTTCTCTTGCTTCTATCACGAATTGGGTAGGTTACACATTTCAGACCTTGACATAATTCAAAAAGAAAAATGACCTTATCATGGTCGATTCCTTAAATATCCTGAACAAGAAACACGCTCGGCATATAGGACTTCATTTTGACACTAATGAAAATTTCTCAATCACTATTCCAACACATGAACACATAGAATTGAATAGACAGATCATAATTTCAAACAACAAATTAGGAATGATACTCTCAAAGATTCCTTTTGTCAGAGAAATAGTTATCAATGTCCTATTGAGCATCCATCCATAATCTCAGTAACTACATACTATAAAAAACATACAAACTTCTTCTTCAAGAGAAAGAGAATGTATACAATATCAAGAGCCTCTAAAAGGACATTAAATTAATCGATTTCCCTATGTGCCCAAAATATTAAAGGGCCATTTTGGATTCATAACAATGATCCACTATTTGGAAGCTAATAAAATCAACCTTACTTTCTTGATGCAAATAACAAGAGGTTAGACTAAACATAAAATTCAAGCAGTACTGGATGGCCAACCACATCTTCCTCGTCACATAGTTCTTAAGGCCCATCTAGAAAGGAAAGGGATGTAGTCCCCAAAAAAATCATCCTCAATTTGAATTCAAAAATAAAGTTCAAACAGCACTAAATGGCCAACCAAAACATCTTCCTCGTCGAACAGGTCTTAGGGGGGTAGCATCTAAGATAAGATTGATAAGATAAGATAATTTTATTAATGTCCAAAAGTCTTAATACACCATGGGAGCGCAAAGGGCCACTCCTATATAAAAAGACAGAAAGAAGATCTAATCTAATCTCTAACTTCTAACATCTAAAATAGAAAGCTCTGATGGGAAAACTGAAGTGATACATGCATTGTAGAGGACGATAATCCAAAACTCCTTGGAGGGATGCCTTGAAGGAGGAAACAAAGGAAAGGGAAGGAGCCACATTGCTCACTGGACCTATCCGTTGGAGATGAGCAGAAAATACTGCACAACTACAGGCTATACCCCTTTGTATATGTGTCTCTCCTACCATCCAAGGCCAAAGGGAAGAAACTCATGATAGAGGACTATCTTGGAAAACTAGAAGAAGAGCTAATCCATAGTGTGTCTCATCATCTCAGTAAAGCAGCCTATTGCTAAAGTTTGGGAGAGAAGGTTTGCCAGCTAGAAGGGTGGGCTCTATCCTAGGATCTAAGTTAAGAACTCCACGAGGGTATCACTGGAGGGGCGCATGAGACCCCCCCCTTCCCAATCTCACTAGTTTGGACTTTGCTGAAATGGTGTTGATGGCTATCAAACCCCTAGTGTCCTTTCCCATCCCTAACACCAAAAAGAAGGATGTAATCGTCTGAGTGGTGTCTGATAAAGAGGGTGGCCTAAAGAAGGAAGACCCAAAGCCTCTCTCATAAACAATGCCACACACCATTGGTCTAGGTAGCAAAAAAAGATGGAAAGAGAGTTTTGAGACTCTTTGAAAAGAAAATACAACCGTCCTCAAATCTCGTAGTAGATAGGGCACCGAAAAACAAAATGCTCCTTCATCTCATTGTCCTGCATATAACAATGTTGGCATTTCCTGTCCTTCCATGGCATTTAATGCTTTGCTTCTACCCTAAGTCTATGTAAGCCCACTCAAAAATGGCCCCTGGGAACATGAGCACGTGCATCCAATGTCGAAGCGTGTATGGGGATTGAATAATGAGGTCATCTCTCAACACCATTAGTCGAACATTAATAAAATTATATTATCTTATCTTATTTCCATAGAATTCCATCTTGGACCTCAACCCCCCTAGTTGTTGAATTTTCACTATGCTAGGCTCAAGAATGAGGTTTATTTGATTTTTGCATGTACTTGAAACATAAACAAATGCAGCTACACCATACACAAGTGCTGCAATAACCAAGATCACAAGAAGAATCACCATGCACAAGAACACGAGAAATATCCCGGGAAACCCTTCTACTCAAGGGAAGAAAACCCAGAAATCCTTTGCTATATTCTCAAGAGAAGATCCCACAACCATAAACCCTAGATGCACACAAGAGGGTGCTTCTACAACCTTGAAACTAGCGCCCAAGAGAGGTGCGCACTTCAGCCTTACAAGTGTTTGTTGAAATTCCGAAATGACAAGTGACAAGTGTGAGAGTGTGTGTTTCCTCAATGGGGAAATCACCTCTATTTAAATTTTATACAAGAGCAGACACAGCAATAGGTGTGTCTATTGGCACGACAAGGCCGACCTCAATAACTCAAAAATATAATTATTTATTACAATAAACATTAATTATCTTTCACATATGGTGAGGTCGTCTTGTACCCTTTACATCACAATTAGGGTTACAAGTAAATCTTACACTTAGACAATATAGCAAGGGATCCACATGTCCACTATTGCTCAACCACTAGGGACACATCCACCCGTGCTCAGCCACAGGGACGTCATACTCAATAGATCTCTATCTCAACTGAGTCCACAAGAGAATCATCTAGAGTACCATCTCAAGCCTGACTCAACTGAGTCCACGGGAGTACAAAGGCAGGAGACCACATCGACTCAACTTTCACAGAGGACAACAATACACCCATCACATGGGCACAACCAACACTGGGGCACGACTCAACTTAGTCCAGAGGAGAACGATACAGCCCATCACATGGGCACACCCAACACTGGGCTCTCTCACAGGTCGACTCAACTCAGTCACAGAGGAGAGCGTATCTTGGAGAATCTCACACGACGTTGCAATCATCAACACTAGTGAGTCAAGCCAAGCGACCTAAACATACTACCTATAAGTCTATCTCTAATAATCATGTTCATCTCCTACTTGCCTTGGCAGGAGACATCCAAGGGCATTCAAAGAATTCCTAAAAGGAGGGAGACGATCCACTAGGATGCCAACTCACTGGAGAAGGCACGAGACCTTGGAAAACCTACAACCTTGAGCATGTCATGTATGTTTGTTTGAAGCAATGACTTCTTAGGAGAAATAAGCAAGACAAGGATAACAATCTCTATCGGCCACTGAGTCAGTGAAACCTCAAGCATGATGTAGAAGCAAAGACAAGTCTAAAAATGGTCTTGACCCTGAATGGGTCGGTTACAAACTTAACCTGAATAATTGTGTCAGGGATTATCCTCTTGCTCTTGATGATATGGCAAAGAATGAGGGTTTGTACGCTCTCAGTCTTGGCCTAGTCCAACTCAAACAGGCTAGGCCCCCACAACTCTGAACCATATAGAACCATGGACTGAATGATAAAGTCCATGAGGTCCAACTTGGACGATATGTCTTGGAAATAGTTCAAGAAACATTGTCACTCAAGGACAAGGGACCCATATCCCTTATTCATCTAAGTTTGGACTGCCCTCCTCAACCCAAATAGAGGTCTTAAAAACTAGGACCCCAAGTATATATAATTTGTGGTGATGTCAACCTCTTCCCCCTGATAGAAAAAATGGAAGACTCTAGATACTTTTGGAAGAGGACTGGTAGAGGGCAAAAACATGAACAAAATCAAGCCCCTAGAAAAGAATGCATCTACCAACATTGTCACTTATCCTATCTTTGTAGTCAAGGTATTTGAGGAGGTATGACATGTTCACATCAACAAGCCCAACGTGTATTTTTTATGAAGCTCATCGAACCTTATTCCAGTGCCTCTTTTTACTTTTGTTGGCCATTTTTACCAACTATCTTAGATTATTCAATTGTAATTGTTTTGTCACTATTTGAGTTGTTATCTTGTCTAAGGAGATCAATGAAATTTGGCTTGATGACTTCTTAATCTCCACCCATAGTCAGGGGCTCTTCCAAATTCATTTTTCTTTGAATGATCCTTTCATCCCTTCATCTTTTCCTTCCACAAATTACTCTTCTTCACTTTCCACTAGCTCTTTTGATACTCTTGTGGCTCTCTTTCCACCTACTTTCTTCTATATTCCAATCATTCTATGAAAAGATAGGAAATTCATTCCATTTGTTAAGTGTCTCCTTGACTTCTTGTTTGAAGCTACCCTATCATCATTTGTGAGTTATTGTCCATGGAAAAAGGAATATACTAGTTTCAAATTTGGTTTTGACAATCAGGTTACTACATGTTATAAATCCACTCATAAGTCCATATGTGCCTTGTTCTGAATCATATCTAAAAGTACCATATGTCCAAAACATGCTGAAACTGTTCGTATAATTTTGTTGTTAGTTCAAAAACCTGGTCATGTTTTAAATCCTGGAATTTTCTTGGCTGGTAATATAAGTATAGAATACAAAATGGTGTTTAGTGTCATTACCTGATTTACAATTTTATGTGCAGAAAATTATGAGCCTATCAGAAAGGTAGTACTGGATGGTTCAGCTATAAAACTGCCAATCATGTACCCAGGTTTGCTTCTAAACATCAATACATGATTTATGCTCTTGTTGAATCTAAGTTTTTGCTTCTTTCATCCTG
>ML791411.1:221010-260414 GCA_009831015.1 Picea engelmannii
CACCAATTGCCAGGTACACTTCTATCAAGGAAGTCATTTCTATTGCAGCAAAGATGGGGTGGAGGATACATCAGATGAATGTAAAGACCACATCTATGAATGGGATCATTGAAGAGGAGGTGTACAACGAGCAGCCTCAGGGCTTTGAGGTGCATAGGAGAGAGTCCCATGTATGCAGATTGAAGAAAGCATTGTATGGACTCAAGCAAGCTCCCAGAGCTTGGTATTCGAGGATCAATAGCTACTTGCAGCAGATGAACTTTATGAAGAGTGAGGCGGACCCCAACCTTTACTACATTCTGGTTGGTGAGGATCCTCTCATTCTTGTTTTGTATGTGGATGATCTATTTCTTACTAGGTTAGAGAAGCTCATCAAGGGGTGCAAGCGAGATCTTGCTTCAGAGTTCGAGGACATCAGGTTGATGCATTATTTTTTGGGATTGGAGGTGTGGCAGCGGACAAGTCAGATTTTCCTGGGACAAGGAAAATATGCAGTGGATACCTTGAGGAGATTTGAGATGACGGATTGCAGGCCTATGTCTACACCTATGCCAACCAGCTTGAAGCAGTTGGATGCTCCTGAGTCTGAGTTGGTTGATCCCACCTTCTATCGATAGTTGATTGGTTCCTTGATGTATCTGGTCAACACTAGACCGGATATCTGTTTTGCTATCAACGCCCTTTGTCAGTTCATGGTTGAGCTGAGGAGGGTGCAATGGGTGGCAACAAAACATGTGCTCAAGTACCTACAAGTTACGGTAGATTATGGACTGAGCTATGTTCAAAGGGATGGAGTCATATTGATGGGTTACACAGACTCGAACTTGGTAGGTAGCGGAGTTGACAGGAAAAGCACCTCAGGGTGTTGCTTCAGCTTGGGTTCGGCAGTTGTGTCTTGTTTCAACAAGAAGCAGAAGTCAGTGGCATTGAGCTCTGCAGAGGCAGAGTATATGGCAACCAACCAGGCGAGCTGTGAGGCCATATGGCTCTGCAAGTTACTCAATGGAATATTTGGTCAAAAGTTGCAGCCAACCATCATTCACTGTGATAATCGGAGTTGCATTAAACTCTCGGAGAATCCAGTGTTCCATGACAGGTCGAAGCATATCGAGATCGGGTATCACTTCATCTGGGACTATGTTTAAAGAGGAGTTGTGAAGCTTCGGTACATTTCTACAGATGCGCAGGTTGCATACATCCTCACAAAAGCTTTGTTAAAAGGGAAGTTTGTGTTCTTCAGAAATAAGTTGGGGGTGGTGCAAAACACCTTCCTCGCTAAGAGGGACTGTTAAAATATTGTAGCTTGGACAGGTGCTTCTACATTGGCTCAGAGTTGAAGCATGCAGAAGTCGTCCGACAACTTTCTCAGGCTTACTTTATTTTTATAAAGTGATTTCTATCAAAAGCACATTAAGTAATTATTGATTAGTGTTGGCTTAAGCTAAAGTTCATAAAATAAATTAAAGTGGACTTTAGATTATATCGTGACTGTTGATCTAAGTCGATCTCGTACGTAGATCGGGGTGAAGATTACGAGGTTGGAGATATTATGATAAAAGAAGCCTAAGAGAGAAAAATTCGACCCATTGTGACAGGTGAGAGTTGGAGAGGTGAAGAGAGAAAAGATTGCAGGAGAGGAAAAATAGCAAGGAAACAAAGGAGAGGGGCACAAATCCCAAGACAAGGAGGAGGGCACGATTTACAAGGCATCTGTACAGCAGGAAAAGTCGGCATAACAGCGTACAGGCTGAGCACACTTCCCAAGGCAGATCTGCATGCAAATCGAGGCAGATTTGAGAGGGTGTTGTTCTGTTTGTGCACGATTCCAAGGCAGAATTCTGTGCAGATTTCTGTGGCGCGATTTTCCAGATTATTGAGCTAAGTACAGGTTCATTAATTGCTGTAATAAATTTTCAGACTTCTTCTCTGTGGACCGAATCAATAAAACTCTCATTTGCTGGTTTTCCCTTCGGGGTTCTTCCAGGGGTGTTTACCCAAAATTCTAAGTGTCAATCTGTGTGATTGGTTTTCATTTTCCGCTGTGCATGTGCTGTTAATAAGCTCAGTGTATTTCTGTTCATAAAATCAGATCTGGAATTTACTGTTTCCCATGCATGCATCTGGGTATAAATTGTTTTTATTGGAATTAGAGATCAGATCTGGACTTAAGAAAACTAACAGTCGAGGAACATTGTTGCACCATAACTCTATCGTCACTACTAAGCCCATAATCATTGTGCACAAAAACCAAGGCAGAATTGCAGGAGGTAATTTGCAGTTGGACATATCTATTTATTGTTGTTGCACCATTATTACACACAGTGCTCTCAAGGCATCATATTGAAGGGTGGGCAAAAATTGAGCAACACAGTAAAAATTAAACACTGCCTCTCTGCAAGGAAGGTGTTCGCCAACAAAACAGGGTACTCTCTCAATATCTCAAACTTTTCCTCTACTAGGGGCTTGGTCAAACAGTGGACCACCTACAAACCTAAAGAAACATAACCCTAGACAACTCCTCCCTTCTATACTCTAAAATCCCTTCAAAATCTACAAGGCATAAATCTCTTGTCCAAGAAAGACTTCATCAACAATCCACAAACCTTCAATGTCCTCCATATCAATTTCAATGGTCAAAACCTTTTTCCACTCCGATATGAGTTGTTCAAAACTTCCTAGAATGATAAACTCACTTACGTGCAGGGCCAATATTAGTGAATCAAATCTATCAAATAAAGAATGAAATCTATACTAAAAAAACTCATCGATCCTAAAATACCAAACTCATGGTGCATGCATCAACGCATACAGGGCCATCTCCAATCTAAAATTATGGGTGTCTCTGCCATGCTCCTCAAAACCTCTAGCAACTAAAGAAAAAGCCTAAATAAGATCAACTCCCTCTTTTTGGGAGAATCTTCCAACAATAAGAGTAAGAGTCTCATCAAGATCAACTAACTCTTGTTGCGAGAATCCTTTAGCAACAACCTAGTCCTGGTACTCTTCAATACTCCTCTCAACTTCATGCATGAAATCAATCCCTAGTTTCACAATAAGTTTTGAAATTATCTCCACAATGTTGGAAGGACACATTCATCATGACTTCCTTCCAGACCTGCTCCACTAGCTCAACGAGTAGCCTCTAAGGGCCACCATATCAAACTCCTTTGGCAAGAACACAACCAAGTCCAGGGGTGTGTTTTCTAATGATCACTTAACTAACCATCAAACTCAACCATACCCTATAAATCTATCATGCAAAGAATTGAAAGAAGACTCTTTGTTAAACCAGGAACATACAAGACATCATCTAGCTCAAGACCAAACATCGCCTTATGGCATCAGGGAGGAGACAGCCAGTTCCAATCACTGGACAAGTGGCACCATGGCTCAACTCCACCTATTCCATCCCCCTATTCTTGCAATCTGTCGAAGGTCGTGTGTTTGGATACTCCACTGTCTACATAACACCCTACACTAGAAACAATGAGAGTGGAAAGGCACGATAACATGGATAAAGTTGCCTCAAGCAAATGCTAACTCATCGGCTTCGGTTGAAGTCTTTTCACTCCCTACAAACTCTTGTTGTTGTTACTTCTTCCCCTAATCTAAAGAATCTAATTCTTTCTCCTTGCCCTTCTGACCTCTTCCCGGTCCTCCTTTCTTACTGCCCTTCTTCATTCTGATGATGAGGGCTAGATTTTGCTCTTACTCCTTTATCCCTGCAATTGTCTCAAATCTCATCTCCTCCAGGACAAAAGCATCCCCTAGATTCTCAAAGGTGGGAAGCTTATCTTGGGCATAGATGCCCCAAATAAAAGGTTGCCAAGAAGATGAAAACCCTTTCAAAGATATGGGTACTAACTCTCCACTCTTGACCTCTTCTCCCACTACTATAAGTTGATCACAGAGTTACATAATCTTCATCAAATAACTAGCTTTGGTATTTGTTTTGCTCATCTGAGTGAGCTTATTCTTCAAAAGCATCTATCAATTGATTTTCACTCTGATATAGAATTATTAGAGCATCAAACATATCCTCATCGGTTCTCGATCAGGCTATGTGAGGGATTAGATGATCCTTCACCAACTCAATGAACTCACTTCAACTTGGATGTCTTCTTGTTATATTCCACCAACAAAGCAACATTTGTAGGAAGTGTAACCTTCTTCTCCACAAGATACCAAAGCTCATGCTCCTCCAAAAGCATCTGCACCCAACACTTCCAAGGAACAAAGTTGGAAGGGATTTCCAATCCATCTTTGTATCTGAGACTGAAGGTGGTCATATTGTTGCTCCTAGAACAACCTCTAGGCAAAACAAATCAACAACCTATTACAGGTCCACAATGCTTTTCTCAAGCACAGATCTCGAGCATGCCACCCCTAAAACCTTCTAACATCTCCCTATCCCAAGTAGAAGCCCTACTATCCATACACAAATTCCTGGATGGTTTCATAAACATGCTCTAATACCATGTTAAAATTTTCAGCTCATGTTAGCAGTTCATTGCACTCAGATCAAAACCCTAACAGCTAAAAACAGATGCTTTAAACTACTCTCAAAACTGACAATCTGATCTATACTCAGTAACTGAAACACATCACATTGAAAAAGTAAGAACAGCAAAAGCTAAAAGGGCCGTCAAACCTGATACTGCTTTCTCATTAATTCTGGAAAAGAAAACTGCTACTAGAAACTCAGAAAACCACTTGTCTCAAGCACAAAAACTGAATCGATGACTCTACTCCCATGCCCTGCTTTTATAACCGAAGCAAATGGTCATGAGTTACAATCAAATTGGCCTAAAGCTACCCTAGCACCCATCCTGCATGGAAACCCATGTTAAAGGAGGAAATACACTCCAAAGGCATGCAAGCCTTCTTGAGATCGGCACCCTCCTATTCTAGACTCATGCACGTGGCTGTATTCATAGAAAATTGTGCTAAAGAAAGCACTTACCAAATATATCAATTCTACTTTATAGAAGAATTGTTTTTGCTAAAAATTATAATTCTTAAAAAAAACATAAACAGAACGGAACTTAATCTAAAAAAGAACAGGGTAAATGCTGTTCTAGATATAACAGCATACAAAAAATAGAGAGGTGACTAAACCTGGTGCATGCATGCCTAGTCAAGCATGCACCCTCTACTTAAGCATATCTACCCACTGCTCCTGTGCCTTCTCACACTGCTGCTGCTGAAGAAGACTACTGCACCATATCTCTGCCATCACTTCTGTGCTTACAATCACTGTGCACAGGAACCCAGGCAGATCTGCAAGAGGTAGCACGCTGCTGGCAGCACCATCATGACACACAGTCCTCTCTCCTGTATGGATCTCTGATGAGCATCATACTGAAAGGTAAGCAACAGCCAACCAACACCGTAAAATCTAAAATGTCTCACCTTGAGGAGGGAAAATGTTACAGCTGCCAGTTCATGTCCACTCTATTCAAGGAGACCATAAAAATGTATTTTTCACTTATCCTTGGCACATTCGTGCACCTGTATATACCCGCAACAGCTAACATATACTTAACTTGTTAAGGTGAATTCAGTTATAGAATATATATTAACAACTGTACTTAAAAATCAAATAAAACATCAAGCAGAACATCAATAGTTGGTGCAAACACAGCCTTTCAATATTTCATTGATTGCAAGTACAAGTACAATACAGAATTATAGTTGGCTCTCAGACATTCTCAATCAAAAAACATTTTTGTGTATACATTACAGTGACATCAGTTACAAAGTACATCTGTTACAGATATCTTTCTGCTTCTGATTTTTCGGCTTCCCTTTCCATCTGTTCTGCTTTGTCTTCCACCAGCTCTACAAACCCTGCAATCAGTTCCATCAACCCTCGACCCAACCTTGTGGTGTTTTTTAGTCTTGTGCAGTCTGTCAGTCTACAAACTAACCTTGTTGTACAGCTTGGGGCATGTAACCGATCCTTGCAATAAACCCTTATCTCTGCAGTCTGATGACCCACAACCTAATTTTGCAGGGTTCCTAGAGGCCTACAACCTCACCTTGCACTTGCCACAACATATTCCCATCTACCGGACCAAAACCTAACCCTGGGGAACTTTCACAAGCCCACAATCTAACCTTATCATTCCTGCACCTTTCTCAGACCTACAGCCTATCCTTGAGTAGCACATTTTTCCCACAACAAACACAAAGAACATAAAATTTTAATGCACACATTTCTCTCGTTGCTACACAATCTTGTTACAGGCTGTGGCATAAAGTTGTGTATTTTTTCACATGTGATCTAAATGTGCCCTATTATATCACGTGATGTCTTTTAGTCTTGTGCAGCCTCTCAGTTTGCAAACAAACCTTGTTGTACAGGTTGGGGGCATGCAACCAAAACTTTCCATAAACCCTTATTTCTGCAGCCTGATGACCCACAACCTAATCTTGCAGGATGTCTACAGGCCTAAAACCTCACCATGCACTGGCCAAGACATATATTCCCATATACTGGCCCAAAACCTAACCTTGGGGAGCTTTAACAAGCCCACAAACTACCTTGTGGTTCACAAAATGTCACCAAACCAGCACTTTCCTTATATCCACAACCTATGCAGCCTATCCTTGAGTAGCACATTTTACCCACAACAAAGACAAAGAACGTAAAATATTAATACACACATGTCTCTCATTGTTCCACAATCATGTTACATGCTGTGGCATAAAGGTGTGTATTTTTTCACATGTGGTCTTATTGTGCCCTATTTTATCATGTGCACTGGCAATTTGACTTTTAAGCAATAATTGCATTTTACATCAAGTTTAGTTAAGGTTATACAGCATCAATCTATTGCACACAATTCCAGTGATGATAATTATTGTCCACTCAGACCAACTTTGGTCTGTCAGACCTATCAAAATAAAAATAATTAGTTTGATTTATCATGTCGTTTCTATGATCTAATAACTTGAAAATGAAATTTACTTGGAATTTATCTTGAAAGATTATTAGTGCTATAAATATTTTGATCCCTTGAAGCATATTATGTATGTTCCTCTTGGTTGAGATACCATTTCAGAATCCAGTGACAGCTGACCAGGTTCACATAAATCTTTCATTATTCAGATGCTGTGCATCAAGAAAGATGCTACATGTTAAACTTCAACCTACGAAATTGAAAGAAGGCATCTGACATTCAGATATCTTATAAAGGTCCATTCTCTGAGTCTATTACTTTTGTAGGCTCTGCCATAAAAAAATATAGCTGGGGCCTCTGTTAATCATTATGAGCATTTATGTTTTCATATGATACATAACGACTCCATCCAATAATACATTCATTCACATTTGTGTTTATATATATATATATATATCAAATACATACATACATATATGTATGTATTTGATATATATATGTATGTATTTATATATCAAATACATACATACATATATGTATGTATTTGATATATACATATATATATATATATGTGTGTGTGTGTGTGTGTGTATTTGATACATATATATACATGTGTGTGTGTGTATCAAATAACTAATACTAATTATTGCTGTTAATGGAAGTCATCCTCCCAGTGCAACCTAATTCTCAGTCAAATAGCAAATATTCCTAGGATTCTACTACATAAGCTACAATCCAAAGTTTTAAAAAAGCATCATCAGTCATATAGCCACCCTTAACATCCAAATGCATCACATGATCTGCCTGCTAGGTTAATCTTGACTTGGTCAAGGGTAGTTAGGTAAACCTTGATTAGGTCAATGATGGGTTTACCGTACGTAGTTTACGGGCATTGGTATTGGGTAGTTCATGGTATTTGCCCGGGGTATTCTATGTGATAAATCCTATTTAAATGCTTGGTGTACTCCATTGTAAGGGGGCTGACTTGGCTGGCTTAGCCAGATTGGCCAAGGTTAATAAAGATATCTTTGTAGCTGATTGTTCCAGTTACAGATTTCCCAGGTAAATCTCTTGTATACTTCTTGTGTGTTTGTTGGTTCTCTCTTGCCAATAAATTCAACATGGTATCAGAGCCCAAGCAGGCCTGGACTCTCTAGCAAGAGTGGTCTGTGGTATTGGGAGATTATGTATTGTTATTGCTTGTAAAAAGCATGTCGTGGTTGGCTCTGCTCAAATCAAGTGTGTAACACCCCATTTTTAATCCCCTAATTAATTTGTATTGCTTATCTCAGCATGGAGATAATATTGCCATGCTATGGATTGTAAATTTTGTAATGTATATTGTTTAATAAAAGAAAGCCAAACAGTTGACTAAAGGGTGGAGCACAAGTACTAGCCATGATACCACTAGAGGGATTAGTGAGGGGGCATAGAGGGGATTCAATGTGGCTGAATAATCCCAAGCCACCTTATTGAACTATTTTTGGGAATAATCAGTCTTTTCCCTTTTTCTGAATCCAAAGCAAAAATCAGATAATGAAAAGAGGGTTGGTAGTTGAACAGACAACCACCTGCAATAAAGAGATATGGAGAGAGAAGGTTGGACAGCTGAAAGCTCTCAGCCAAGATACACAGGTACAACCTTCGACCCCACGAGTTCCTTCTGACAGAAAGAAGAGGAGAACAGATCAAAAACCTTCTTGGGGGCAGAGATGAGAACGCACAGGGGCGTGCTGAAGAAGAGAATCCTGGTCTGGACAATGGGGGAGACGGTGATGAGTAGGGAATGTTGAGGACCGTGGGAGAACCCAAGTATGAAGCAGATAGACATAAATTTCAGAGGATGATTGTTTGCAGGACTGGTCTGAGAAACCCAAAACCTGACCTGAGCTGAGAGGGCCACGAGCTTGATGGTGGGAGGGCATCTGATAAGCCTCGTGGAGGCCCTAATTATGGTGGGTGTAGGGGTTTTCAACCAGTGGTTGTATAAAGGAGAATGGCCTTCATTTTTCCAAGCTGCTCTGAGAGTCTGAGAGGATTTCTTGGCGGTATCATGGCTCGGCACGGGGGTGGGCAGATTGCAGAGATCTATTGCATCTGAACCTATGGTTGGGTGGAAACACGCTCACCCTTAGTCAGTTTGGATTGGCTAGCCTTATTTTGAAATAGATAAGTCTTTTATTGTGTATTCACCATACTCTGTATAACATGTGTATTAATGCAATTTGTATGAAATTGTATGGTTCACTGAGTAACTTTGAAAAGAATGAAATGAGTATACAGTTAGTGATCTATGCATGCATGGCATTTAATTTCAGGTTATTATATCTCTGAAGACTGAGATGGAATGAATGAGATAAATGTATGGTCAGTGTATGTGCTAAGTTTTGCACTCTTAGGAAGTGTTAAATTCCTTTAGAGTCTCGGTTTCTTATTCAGGCCACAGCTTGATTATGCCTTGCTTGAATATGGCAAGCTTCTTGCTGATATTTCTTGGATTGCAAGAATGTTAGGCCAGTAGGATTGAATTTGCAGGAGTTCCAGGATGGTTTCCCTGGGGAGTTCCACACCTTAGACGCTTGAATGTTTCGGGCCGAGAACCTGTGAAATTCCTACAAAGCCATGCGAAATCATCAAAGTGATTTAGTAAAGTGAGTAGGAAAGTTGTCCTAATGGCCTTGTGCAAGAAGAGGTAAACTTCCAGTTGAAGCTGGGAAAAGAGAGCCCTGAATCCAATATCTGGCTCCCATCACTTAAATTGTAACAGGAGAACCACCGGATGCCAGCTATCCATATATCCAGGCATTTTCCCCTTTATTTAACCGACCTCTATAGAAGTCTCGAAGGCCCGGATGGTCACCATTCTGCCGATGGAGTTCCACGACTTAACTTACCCGTTATCGAATGTGGGGGGAAATGTATTCGAAGGACCCGATATCCGACGCTTTAAAGACTTATTATATTATGTTTTCCCCGGATCCCCGGATGGGCAGGGTTCCGAGGAAAGGTTCCGACTCTAACCCTTTGCAAGTTTATGAGTGGAGGAGATGAGCATGTGCGAATGACATCATGTTGACGTATTGTGCAACGTGTTGGTTGACCTAACCTATAGGAAGAGGACAAGTGTCACCGCCTGATTGGAGCAGATCCAAAGGGAAGGCCCATGGCCTCTATGCGTTTGTGAGCTATGTGTTTGTGTGTTGAGGTTGAACCTGAGTTATTGGATTCGAGGTTCGACAAATCTCAATGGTTGATCTTGTCGAGCTTCATCACTGCTTGCTGATATCCAAGACCAAAAATCTGGATATCCGACGTTTACAATAATTAGCCCTTGTGAAAACACCAAATCTCGGATTCCCGAATTGGGTAGAGGTTTCAACTCGAGGTTCTAAAGTAAGCTCGGGAGGGAGTCGCCGCCTCGGATATCCAAACCATCTGGTATCCAGGAGTTTTGTTAAGTGAAAACCCTTGGGAGACCCGGATGCTCAGATATCCCGATGTGAAGGCTTCCGCCTTGAGGTTCCAGGGCGAAAGGATATCCTGATATCCGAACATCCAGAAGATTTCCTTGTGAGGATTTATAAGGAAATCCGAATTTCCGAATTAGTATCGGTTCCGCCTTTGAGTTCCGGATGTTGCTCTGTGTAATATGCCACATAGGGATTACGTGTCTTGCCTAATCAGCGTCTAAGTTGTGCCACGTTGGATGGTACGAGTGACGAGGGTCCACATGGGTGCCACATTTACGTGAGGTGGATTTTGACAGGAAAAAGCCTGAAACCTTTAAGTGGCCATAACTTTCAATCCAAAACTCAAATTTGGGCATAATTACAGTTATTGGAAAGCTCTCGACAAGCATAACTAAGTTATGAGCTCAGAATTAGTTTTAGAAGTATTGTTTAAGAAGGTAATTCAAAAGAAAGAAAAGAGAAATTTTGACACCCCACCAGCGAAATGAGGTTTAGGGAGTTGGGTGTGTTACAAAGTGTAGATTTGACGACCATCAAATCTGCTATCTAAAGTTGCAATTTGTTGCATGGGGGGCAAGCTCTAGTGTCGATCATATGGAGAACAATGGTAATCAAATTAAATCCCTATGGAGGACCATGGACGTCAATGAAGGCATGAATGTGGTTGCAATACCAAATAGTTTGGATGTCGTAAAGCAATTTGCTTGCTATCTACTCATGTATGGATGTTATTGTTGTCTGGTTATGCATATGAAGCAAAGATAATATGGGGTTTGTGAGCATTGACCACATGTTTGATGGTATGTGCATAGTGAAGATCTGTTGACAATGCCCAACTGTCCTTTCTTTGGTTGGTGTGAAAATAGATCTGCAAGGTTGTGGTGTGGTTGCAAGGATGGATCTATGTAAGATCGTATCTGAGAACAGGATGCATGTGTGCCCTAGCTACAACAGCAATGATTATGATCTGAACATGGTGCACCATTTGTGAGTTGCAACCTATTCTCATCAATATTGTTGTGTGTGGAGCACCATTCAACTTGAAGAAATCTAAAAGGAAATCATAGGTGCAGTTATCCTGCCCTAAACAAATTGTGAAATTGCATATTGAAAAACAATTGGACATGGCTCTATCTTGTCAACACTGATTAGAAGAGAAGGAGGTTGTTGGCTTGTCGACCAAATGATCCAACATGTTCAAACTTGTGTGATTGGAGTGATCGATTGAGAGTTGACTAGAGCACTGGAAGATGAGACGAACGGTATTTTGTGCACAATTTCATCCTCCAAACTATGTGCATTTTCCCAAGTGAAGTCTATGATGGTTATCTGCGTAGGATTCTGATTGTCAAGAGCAAAGAAGTTGTGTAAGGTGATTTATGGAGCAGGTGTATTGTAATACCCTTAGGTCGAATCCCAAGTTGTAAATGTACATATAGGCTAGTGAGCCAAGATATTTTGGGCCTCGATGCCATTGTAAATATGCGTTGAGGCCAGAGTGCATGTGTGGTTACAAGGTTGGAGAGCCAGAATGCTAAAAGGCCAGCGAGCCTATCATTGTAATATGTATCACTCATATTATTAATAAAATATCACTATTGCCGACCAACCAGACAAGAAGAGTATGGGGGGCTAAAACTTCACTAAAGGAAAGGGGGGCTAAGGGACTTAAGAGAGGGGCTTAAGCTAGGGTGCTAAGCCAAGGAATATAACAAAATATTCCTTAAAGAGTCCAAACCTAAGTTTTGATATGCTTATGTTTTTATCCTATGTCCTTGGGGAAAGACAAATTTTCAAGAGAGAGAAAGTGGTACTCTTGCACCACTTGTCATGTTGTTTGCATGCATACTTGTACAGGAGACTTAGTGAGTTTGTGGGATCTCTTCATCATTCTTATCTCATCATCACTCTCTGATCATTGGAACCTTAGACTCTTGCCATCCGTACCTTACCACCATCACCATTTTCGTACCCGTACTTGGGAAAAAAGCTTTGAAGAGTTGTTGGGAAGGAGTATTCTGAGATCTAGTAGCTAAAGAAGCGGGTTGTCAGACCCATGTGCATCTAAAGAGGCGAGTCGTCAAGCCCGTGAGCAGACTCTCTAGTGAGAGAACTATCAAGCCTTGTTTACTAGTGCGCTGGGCAATTAGCTGCAGAGCTCTGAGACTTTATGTCTAGCATGTTGTTGAAGCCCCAAAAGGGAAGTGGGACAACCAAAGCACTCTTGAGCATAGAAGGGGTACACTTCCTGGAGTTGGAGAGGCAAGTGGGAAATGAGATGTTGTAGGCTAGTTGCAACAGTTGGCACCTTGATCTGAGATTAATTGTTGTTTGATAGACCTTAGTTTGGCCTAGGAAGCCTTCCCTGGTAGAGTTCTAGTCTCAGCTCGGGGGTGACTTGCTGCTGAGAATTTGTGAGCAGCAAAGTCTATGGCTGGGAGGAACGTCTAAGGTTTGCACATAGTTGGTGATTTACATAAAAGATAAGTGTTATTATGTGTAATTACATGTTGTTTATTGTGTGTAATATATTTAATCTGTTTGTTGTAATTGTCCATATTTATGCATGAGTGGTTGTTGTTAGAACTGCATATTGTAGCATATGCAGGGCATTTTAGGTAATGATTGTATCATAACTAATTTATGAGTTGGCTAGTAATGAGAAACAATACATTGTGATATCAGAGCCATAATGAGCAGAATTCTAAGAAACAGTAAATTCAGTTGTGATAGAAGACAAGATTTTGTGTGGCATGGCCCAGCTTGCAGCTGGGGACGTTACAAAGTGGTATCAGAGCTAATCTTTTGGGTTTGTCGATAACGGGGATCGTTACAAAGTGGTATCAGAGCCATAGGTTCAATGCTCAGAGCCTGCATGGGCTAGTTATCAGAACGTTGGAGATATAAGTTGCTGAAATTTAAATTTCAGATAATATCTTTGATGTGTTTGACAAAAGTATTCCTATGAAATTGGAAAAGAATTCGTGGGGAAATTCCACGAGAAATAAAAGAAAATTTATTCCAGGGATTAAAAATCCCAAAATTAAATCTTTATTCGGGTTTGTAATTGGTCGAATCTTAGAAATTGTAAAAATTTAACTTTCAAAGGATGTCTATGAAATGTTTGACAAAATTACTACTGTAAAATTGGAAAGAAATCTTGGGAAAATTAACGAGTAATGGAAGGAAATGAACCAAGGACTAAAAATATTCCCAAATTTTAATTTTAGTTCAAACAAATTCGAGGCTATGGATGGCCGAATTTCAAATGTACAAAGGCAGTTAGGACGGAATTGGTAAGAATTTCTAACTTCATAAGGGAATTGAAAAAAAAAAAAAAAATCATACCCAGGAATGTCGACCAGCCGCTCACGCAAGCAATTGGTTGCTGCAGAGATTGATTGGGCGTCACGCACAGAATGGTTAATCAATCTTGCGTGGATATAATAGGTTGTCTACAGGGCAAATTGAACCGCAACAAAGCTAACTACTAAGTTTTCCATGGGAGTCCAAAGAAACAAGGAATTGGGCATTTTTGAAGATTGAAATCTGAGTAAAATTGGAAAAAAATTGGGTACTTTTCTATACGATGACGTCAGCGTGACGTGGAGACTACGTGTCAACTGACGTGGAGGCCATGTGTCAACTGACGTGGAAGAAGGATGACGTGTACTGCCACGATGGTCGATATGGCAAATGGCCAGTGATGTGGAGCCGCATGGCAGAGCGCCTACCTGTTTCGTGGACCCGTAGTGAAATTTCAAAATTTTACTAAGTGTCAAGACTCCGCGGGTGTGAAGGATATCACGAAGGTGATGAAGCATAAGGAAATAACCGCGGACCCATGATGAAATCTCAGAGAAAATGACTAAGTATAGGTGTATAATGGATACAACGAAACACGACGGTGCCTCTTAGAGGAGGCGGAAGTTATAACAAGAATGAGATTGACTCATGAAACCGCGGTAAAGCGAAAAAATTCTAAGTATGAAAACATACAAGCAAAAATTGTGAAAGACTTAATACATTTGTGGGTCCACTTGGATGCGAAATAAAGGTGGCGGAATGTGGGGGTGCATTTCGTAGACCACAAAGAAAGTAACAAGAATAGAGAATGGGTAGTGAACCTACAACAAACTTAAGAAAATTTCTAAGTATGGATGAAGTGTTTTGAGGGCTGAGATTAAACCCGAAGGGATAATCAGACGGTAGTTGAGCGTCGAAGCTATGTTGTTCAAGCTTATGGATATTTCTTTCCTCGTCGTGCCATTAACAACTTTCTACTCAAGACTCTGAATTGAGCATGAGAATAGTCGTGAAAAAAGGTCATGAACAGAGGACTCCATGTATTCACAGAAATGTAAAAAGGGATATTAAGATTCACAGAAAATCAGAAATAATATTTCTGGTGCATTTTGAAGAGCAAAATGATGCATAAAATGATGGATTTGTTGAATTATTATAGTCTTACAAATCCTGTTGCATGCACATTTTGCAGAACCAAGGACACAAATCAAACCAAGCAGGATTCAACAGAGAGATCATAGACCAAAAGCATGGAAGATGCACAAAGAACTTACAACTTTGAAGATGAAGTCAAAAGGTTTGGTGTAAGCATGGGTAATGTATTGATAGAATCCAATGGGCATGGAGAAGGGAGGGAGGAGAGCATGAATTTGGTGGAGACTATAAGAGTCTGCAAAGAAATGTGCAAAGCTATAAGGTTGATAATGAGAGACTTATGAAAGCCAAAGAGCAGCAAGAGAGCTTCAACATCAAGATGTTGCAAAGCTTGGATAGAATAGAGAAGAAAATGGATAAGGAGACAGAATCAAACAAGTCAAAAAGCCACAGATCTCATACCAAAAGGAAAGAATCTAGAAGTGTGAGTAGGCATCATCATCACTCACCAAGGCACTCAACTAGAAGGGCATACAACAGTCCAAGTATATCTCTTGTCAAAAAGCATAAGAGGAGGTCTGGGGTGGATGAACTACAAGGAGAAATGAATAAGATTAAACCTCCTATCTTTGATGGTGAGCACAAGAAAGATGAAGATGCAGAGACTTGGTTGTTGGGAATGAGGAAATACTTTCAGTTGCACAAATATTCCTCACAAGCAGAAGAAAGAATTGTCATTTACCAGCTAAAGGGAAAAGTATCAATGTGGTGGGACCAACTTGTGCTAGTACAGCACATTGATGAGAAGAAGATCACTTGGAAGCAGTTCAACAAGTACTTTCAAAAGAAATACTTGACCAAGCGTTATTATGATAGGAAGATGAAGGAGCTCTTTGAACTCAAGCTTGGGAGTATGACCATGGACGAATATGAAAGGAGATTTTTAGAACTGTTGAAGTATGTTGACTTCGTCAAAGATGAACAGGTCAAGACTCAAAGGTTTCTGAGTGGCTGCCATCAATATACAATGACAACATACAGTATGATGATCCCAAGACTTTGGATGAAGCAATAAGGAGAGCCAAGTGCCTCTACGATCAACATAGAGGAAGACCAAACTTCCACAAGGCTTGGGAAGATAAGAATAAGGGTAAAATGGAGCAGAGGAAGAAGGGGAACAAACCACTGTTCTTCAGAAATAATTCTCATGGGCAGCCAACTCAAAATGAGTCCACAATGTCATAAACATTGGGGAAAAGACCAAGGCATCAGCCTATTAAATGTTGGGGTTGTGAAGGCTTGGGAAGATAAGAATAAGGGTAAAATGGAGCAGAGGAAGAAGGGGAACAAACCATTGTTCTTCAGAAATAATTCTCAGGGGCAGCCAACTCAAAATGAGTCCACAATGTCATAAACATTGGGGAAAAGACCAAGGCATCAGCCTATTAAATGTTGGGGTTGTGAAGGAGATCATATGTACAGAGATTGCCCTCGTAGAGGTAAAAAAGTGAGGACTATTCACAATGTACAGCAGTTTTACAGTTGAATTTCAATCTCAAATGATTGAAGTGGAAGGTAAGATCAATGATCAACCTATTATTGTTTTGATTGATTCAGGAGCTAGTCATAGTTATATAGATCCTAAGATGGTGGAAAGATTTTATTTGCCAAAATGCAAGCTTGGGAAATCATGGTTGGTACAGCTAGCCATAGGAGCTAAAAGAAGAATTAATGAGATGGTTAAGGAGTGTCATGTTATCGCACAGATTCTAGCTTTGGAAAGCCCAACCCAAACCACAAAGGTGTGACAACTACATGAGTATCTACCCACTGTCACCTTAGATAAACACTTCACTCACTTTGTCTACCAAAACTAATATAGACAAGCTTGATGTCACCCTTAAATTGCATAGTGACACAGCAACAATATTTATATATGAGCATACTTAATGCATTGTGATAAGTAAAGGATTGACATTAAACATTGAATGCCTTTATCATTTTGTATTATTGAAGAAGTAATATTATATGTCATTGTCTTTATTTGCAATCATTGACTTCGTCAATAATTACATTTATTATTTGCTCATATGTATTAAAAATAGTCAATAATATTTTGAAGTACTAACCACTGTATGCACATTTTAGTTTTATTTGCCTCGTCTCGCAAACAGGTGCCTTTTCTCAGTGGAATACCTTCATCCTTGACTATCTCTCTTGGCAGTAATCTGTGAAAGGAAACCCTCATCTTGATCCTTCAGACCTTTAGACCTTTCAGAACCCCAGATTACTAGGGACGTCTCCCTAGGGATTAGCCACCCTGAATAGAAAGAGCTCCCCATCGAGGTGACAGTGGGTGGGGAAGCTCCTGTTACGCCAGTTTGTGTCCTGCCTTCAAGCTACCTAAACCTCTCCTACAAACTGAGCGATAACAAAGCCCCTATGAAGGTCCAAGTGACCTAGTTCCTCCATGGAAAAGCTTTCACCTGGCAAGGTCTTGCAAAGACAAACAAGTACGCCCTCCAAGGGTCCACAAGTCACATATATCATGCCAAGAAAGCCATATTTAATAAAAGAACCACCCAAACATGTGCATCAAATCCCCCCATTTCAAAATAAACAAATGCTCAAAGACCTTATATAACTTGCCAAAATTAAGCATGGGAGGGTTGTCATGGTACCCTATTGGGTAGGTCATTCCCCAAGTCAAGGAATGTTTCCCAAGAAGACCCTCTCTAAGTCATGTAAAACAGTATGAGGTGGATGGGGGTATGACTTTTGGGCATGGGGTTTCTTAACATACAAGGGCTCATATTGTCTCATTTATGGGTGCCTTTGTAGAGGGTGTGTTGCATCCTCGTCGTTTGCAACACAACCTTTTTCCAAACCCTTTATTTGTCATTAGTTGATTATGGTCCAAAGCATTGAGTGTTATGTTCAATGGAAAGAGTAAGCAGCACCGCAATGCCACTTGAAGCTAGGAACAAACAAAGTATCATGTGCAAGGGAAGTAAAGGACACTGCAAAATGCATTCCCTCAACAAACGGGACATTTATTAATTATGTGTTTTATTTTACAAGTCCTTGAATTTTGTGGAGAAGTGTTTCATTTCCCTCGAGACCTTAGGGCGAGCATCTAGAGGATAATGTATGGCTTTTATCTTTTACCAGCTACAACCCCTCTGGACCTTTAGCCCCTTCTTCCCATGAAATGAGATACAAGCCCTTCTTGGGTCAATATGCCCTAAAACCCAAAAAGTGAGGAAACAAAAGGGAAGAAATGTGGAAAATAATAAGTATGTGCAGGAATGGTATGATGACCCTTCAAGAAGACCTCCTAGTAGCAACCCTTTTCCGAAGGGTGACCCACTTGCTAGGGTAACATGTCAGCCACCAAGGTGAAATGAGGTAAAAGGCATAATTTCCGAGCAAACTTTTTCAAAATCAAAAAAGGACCCTTTGCAACATGTTCAAATGCTTCAATTATTAAAATGACACTTACCATGAGACCGAACTTGTTACCTCATGAAGCAAGACCTGATGTCCTCTATGGGCCAAGCTGGTGTGGTGGACTTTGTTGCTGTTGTTGTCGATCAATGGTGATGTGTGGTAGGATGAGGAGCTTTGTCTGCATATCTGGCTTTCGACACTCCGTGTCTTCCACTTGCTGGCCTCGAGACATCATCTCTTTGGTTACCCCTAGAAATGGGGGGTAGCATTTCCAATGGACATGAATGGACTGTGTACAAAGGTTGATTTGAACATTATACCTTTGGGTTCATATGATTGCCTAATTGGTATGGATTGGTTGGACAAGCATCATGTTGTAGTAGACTGTTATAACAAAGAATTTACTTGCTTAGATGAGAAAGGAAACTTGAGAACAGTTAAAGGTATTCCAAGAGCAATAACTATCAGAGAAGTTTCAGCCTTGCAGTTGAAGAAAAGCTTAAGGGAAGGATGCCAAATCTTTGCAGTACATATGGAAGAGGCACCTACGGATAAAGTGCCAAGCATTGAAGACTATGCAGTCTTGAGAGAGTATGACGTTGTATTTAGGGAGATATCAGGGTTGCCAACGAAAAGAGATATTGATTTCTCTATTAATTTGATGCTTGGAGCAACCCCTGTATCCAAGACTCCTTATAGGATGAGTACGCYAGAATTGAAGGAATTGCAAATGAAGAGCTTTTGAAGAAGGGGTATATACTCCCAAGTGTGTCATCTTGGGGTGCCCCAGTATTATTTGTTAAGAAGAAAGACGGTACCTTGAGGTTATGCATTGACTTCAAGCAATTGAATAARGTGAATGTGAAGAACAAGTATCCTTTGTCAAGGATAGATGATCTGTTTTATCAGTGSAAGGATGCAAGGATATTCTCCAAGATTGAACTTAGGTCAGGCTATCATCAGGTGAGAATCAAGGAAGAAGATATCAGCAAAACTACTTTCAAGACGAGATATGGCCATTATGAGTTTAYAGTGGTGCCATTTGGGTAGTCAAATGCACAAGTTGTCTTTATGTGTTTGATGAATGGTATTTTCAGAAATTACTTGAATAAGTTTGTCATTGTCTTCTTAGATSACATTCTTATCTACTCTTAGTCRGAAGAAGAGCATGAGMAGCACTTAAGGATGGTGCTACAAGTATTAAGGGAGCATCAGTTGTATGCAAAATTGAGTGATCGTTCATTCTTTAAGAGGCAAATACATTATTTGGGCCATATCATCTCAGATGAAGGGATAGCAGTAGACCATGAGAAAATAAAATCGATTGAGGGATGGCCAGTACCAAGGAATGTCTCAGAGTTGAGATCTTTCATGGGACTTGCAGGATACTATAGAAGATTTATTGAAGGCTTTTCAAAGAATGTTCACCCAATCACTTATTTGCAAAAGAAGGGTGTGAAATTTGAATGCACTATTGATTGTGAAAGAAGTTTTCAGCACTTGAAATACTTATTGACAAGTGCACCAATCTTAAGAATTGTCAATCCAGATGAAGATTTTGTTGTGCGCACTTGTTCAAAATCTGATCTCAAACACATAGTCAATAATAGATTTCAACCTCCTATAGTTATTCACCAATAAAGCAATGGAACCACATGCAATTTGCTGGAACTATGAGCAGAAATACAAGTGACTAAGCAATCTGAAAATATAGCAGCGAGAAATAACAATGAACAGTAGACAAAATCACCACATTTGACACAAGGAATTTCTAGACAATGCCCTTGGAAAAACCCACAAGGGGAAAACCAGTACAAAAGGTTTTTATTTATTGAGCTTGAAAGGAGAACTTGTGAGTTTACAGAGGTCTTTAACAGCAAGAATAAAACAGTACTTTGCTCTGAAAACTGTGCCCTTTCTGCACCTTGAAAACTGTGCCAAAGCCTCTAGAAATTTGTGCCAAGTCTCAGCCTTGAAAACTGCAACAAATTTCTGCTAATCTGTTGAACTGTACAATCTGTACTTCAGCATTAAATGTCTTGAACAGTGTGCTCAATTTTCTGTACCAACAGTAAAGAAAAGTACAGATTCAAACCCAGCAAATGCCTTGAAATCAGTGCCTCGATTTCAGTGCATATAACTGTTGTATGATTCAACAATTCCGTACAATACGGCCTTCTTTAACTATTGTACAGTACTGTTCATAAACTGTTGTACTTGCTTTGGGATGCATGCCTTCTCTCCCTCTTGGAAAGTGCGCCCCACTCTTTGTTGCTTCTTATCCTTTCAGCTCTTGCCCTCAATCTCTCTTGGAATAAGTGTCTCTTCAACTTCCACTCAAGCTCTCCTTGAGAAGTGCACCTCATCTTCTCTCTCAAGCTCCTTTTATGCATCTTTAATGTGTAACTGCCCTAACCCTTGGTCTTCCAAAGAGATGAACGATCAAGATTAGATCTTGCCCTCTTGAGATCAACGGTCATGACTTAATCGTCCGTTGAGTTCACTTAAATCACTTAAGTGACCCAAAAGTCATAAAGTCACTTTTACCCATTAAATAATAAAAGGCTCAACTTGACTTTATAAAACCACTTTATAAAGTCACTTAAGAGAGAAATATGCTCAGTCTCTTCTACACACTGAGGCCATCAATGTAGAAGTACCTTCGAGCTACCAAAATCTAACACCCCCTCTTAGCGAGGGAGGTACTTCTAGATACTCCACCTGGATCTGTCTCTAACCCCATCATCTCCTCTATTGTTGTAGCCGCTTCCTCTGCACTGGAAGCCTTTGCTCCCTCTGTACTCAAAGCATCTCCAGCTACCTGCACTGAACTCTGATCAAGAGACCTACTCATCCAAGGTCCTCTCTCTGAAGCCTCGCCACTGTCAGACCCAGGCTCCAGCCACCCACTAGATCCAACTACAGGTTGACCAAGCACATTGTACAATCTCTCCGACCGGACACCAAGCAACACACTTGGGTCAGAAGAGATTCCCTCTAGATATAGGTACGTTGATCCTTGAGAGAACACAATCCCACATCCATCGATCTCAATAGACGACACAAAGAGCAAGTTCATCGGTAGTTTGAGAACATATAATACCTCGGCAACTCCAAATACCCTCCTAACTCCAGTTGGAATCTAACACTTCCAACTCCCTCCACAGCTAGAACATGTCTAGTGCTAACCCCACACCCCACATAGTTGCCTGAGCCAATCTCTAAAAAACTGAGGAATACAGACTTCATCCCCGTCATTTGCCAAGAGGCCCCACTGTCCAAGAACCATGCAAGAGTGCTTGTACACACTAGGCACCCAATGCCTGCAAGACACGCCATCAAGGAAAACTCCTCCTCGAAATTTTTCGTGAACTCAGCAACCTCAGTTGATGACAATACCCTCTGGCTCTTGCCTCTTCTTCTTATTGTTCGGACATTGGCCTACATAATGTCCCAACTCATGACATGCATAGCATCTCACCTTACTCATGTCCTTCTTCCCACCATGAGAAGACTTCTTGTCCTTCTTCGCTGCTACGAGGGCAACATTCTCCTCACCCTTTGACTGTCTGCTACAAAGAGCCTCCTCACGGGTCTCTTCCTGTATGAAGTCATCCCACTATCTCTCCTAGTTGGGTCGGTTCTCCCTAGAGACAACACCCTTAACAAAGGTGTTCCACTTCTCTGAAAAACCATTCAAAGTAGTCCTAACCATTTCTCCATGTGATATAACCTCTCCAGCTACGCCAAGTTCATCACGAACTTGAGTGATCATACTGAGATATGAGGACACTTTTTCAGTCTCGATCATCTTTGTGTTTCTTAGCTTCTCTCTCAATACCATCTTTCGAATTTCATTGGAACTTTGGTATAGCTTGGTCAAAGATGCCCACATCTCGAAGGCATTTGCTTTTCCTGCAACATGGGGAATAGCATGATCCTTGACTGCATCAAGAATCATCCTCTTGGCCTTCACATTCTTCTTCTGGAAAGCTTCCAAAAGAGTTGCATCTATAGGAACAGTGACGGGATTCGATTGTGTGTTGTTCACAATGTCCCATAACTTAACTTCCTCTAGCAACAAAACTATCATCTCCTTCCAAGAACTAAAGTCCGCTACCCATCCAACCTATCTTCGAACCTCAAGCCAGTAGCCATGATCTTCTCAACTGAAACTCAACTCTTCCCCTTCCTTCTTTCAAGCAAAACCCCTCTGCACTCACTACAAATCTAGTGCCAACTCTCTTGTTTGTTGAACCTCAAAGCTCCAGCTCTAATACCATGTTCAAAATCTGATCTCAAACACTTAGTCAATAATAGATTTCAACCTCCTATAGTTATTCACCAATAAAGCAATGGAACCACATGCAATTTACAGGAACTATGAGCAGAAATAAAAGTGACTAAGCAATCTGAAAATATAGCAGCGGAAATAACAATGAACAGTAGACAAAATCACCACATTTGACACAAGGAATTTTTGGACAATGCCCTTGGAAAAACCCACAAGGGGAAAACCAATCCAAGAGATTTTTCATTATTGAGCTTGAAAAAAGAATTTTTGAGTTTACAACAGTCTTTAACAGCAAGAATAAAACAATACTTAGCTCTGAAAACTGTGCCCTTTCTACACCTTGAAATTTGTGCCAAAGACTCTAGAAATTCGTGCCAAGTCTCAGCCTCGAACACTGCAACAAATTTATGTTGAACTGTATGACATGCACTTCAGCATTAAATGTCTTGAACAGTGTCACAATTTTCTATACCAATAGTAAAGAAAAGTACATATTCAAACCCAGTAAATGCCTTGAAATAAATGCCTCGATTTCAATGCATACAACCAATGTACGATTCAACAAATCTGTATAGTACAACCTTCTTTAACTATTGTAAGGTACTTTTTTTCTTTGTGGTTCACGGTGCGAAGCTCACTACGTCCACAATAATCCCCCTCGAAAATCGAAAAACATAGGAGGGTCAAGAATTTCGAGAATATTGGCTCCCAGAGAGCAGCATGTCGCATAGATGAGACTCGAACCTGGGTGGGGAGGAGAAAACTCCCCACCACAACCAATTGAGATACAACCACTTAACTAACTATTGTAAGGTATTGTTCATAAACTGTTGTACTTGCTTTGGGATGTGTGCCCTCTCTCCCTCTTAGAAAGTGCACCCCACTTCTCTGTTGCTCCTTCTCCTTCTCCTTATCCTTTCATCTCTTGCCCTCAATCTCTCCTGGAATAAGTATCTCTTCAACTTCCACTCAACCTCTCCTTGAGAAGTGTGCCCCCTCCTCTCTCAAGCTCCTTTTATGCATCTTTAATGTGTAATTGCCCTCACCCTTGGTCTTCCAAAGAGATGAACGATCAAGATTAGATCTTTCCCTCTTGAGATCAACGGTCATGACTTAATCGTCCGTTGAGTTCACTTAAATCACTTAAGTGACCCAAAAGTCATAAAGTCACTTTTACCCAATAAATAATAAAGGCTCAACTTGACTTTATAAAATCACTTTATAAAGTCACTTAAGAGAGAAAAATGTTTGGTCTCTTCTACATGCTGGGGCTGCCAATGTAGAAGTACCTCCGAGCTACCAAAATCTAACAGCATCGATGCATGCAAGGAAGGACTTAGTGGAGTCCTTAGTCAAAATGGACACGTGATATGCTACAAGTCAAGAAAGCTAAAAGAGCATGAGAGACACTACGCTACTCATGATTTAGAATTGGCAGCCATAGTGCATGCCTTGAAAATGTGGAGGCACTACCTCATGGGAGAAAGATTCGAGTTGAGGACAGACCATAACAGTCTGAAATATTTATTTGGACAGCCAACTTTGAATGTTAGACAAAGTAGATGGCTGGAATTCCTCAGTGAATATGACTTTGAGATAAAGCATATCAAAGGAAAAGAGAACAAGGTGGTTGATGCACTCAACAAAAGGGTGCATGAGATGCATGCTACAGCCATTAGCATGTACAAATCTTATTTAAAAAAACGGAATTTTAGAAGTTGCAAAATTAGATCAGCACTATGTGCAAACAACAAAAAAATTACAGCAAGGTAATTTGCAGCAGAAAATTAAAGATTATGAACTGAGAGAGGATGGAATCCTCATGTACAAAAGCAGAGCTTATGTACCTAATTCCCAAGAGCTGAAGAATATGGTGCTAAGAGAGATGCATAACGTGCCTTATGCTCGGCATCCATGTTACCAAAAAACTATTGCAGCGGTCAAGAACCAATATTTCTAGCCAGGTATGAAGAAAGAGGTGGTTGATTATATAACCAAATGTCTTGAATGTCTGAAGGTAAAGGCTAAGCATAGACATCCAATTGGTTTGCTACAACCATTGCCCATTCCTGAGTGGAAATGGGAAGTGGTGATAATTGATTTCATCACCAAGCTGCCCAGAAGAGTGAAGCAACATGACTCCATCATGGTGGTGGTGGATAAGCTCACTAAAGCTACTCATTTTATTCCAGTGAAGCTAACTCACAAGGCAACTACTATTGTAAATATCTATATGAGGGAAATTGTCATGCTTCATGGTGTGCCTAAGGCAATAGTTTCTGATAGAGATCCCAAGTTCACATTGTTGGACATTGGGTTCAATGCTTCCCACGAGTTACATGACATGGGTTAAACCCCTCTCGTAGATTCTAACTCCGGCGATTGTGGCAGAGACTAATGCCTGCGGGTTTTGGTCTAACGGCAATCGTAGTCCAACAATTGGAATCAAAGCGGGTCCTTCAGGAACAATCTAACCACTAGAAGGCATATGATGGAGTGCACAGATAATGGAACGCCAGTGTTTGATGGTCAGAACTATGAAATTTGGAATATAAGGATGAAAGTATTTTTACAGGCACAACGGTTTGATGTTTGGCAATCAATTATTACAAGATACACCGCTTCAAAGAAACCTTTGAAGACTGCAACCAAGAAGGAATTAAAAAGGAACAAAAAAATAGCAATGGATGCCATCCTAGATGGATTGCATGACTCAGTAAAAGCCAAAGTGGGACAATGTTCATCTGCCAAAGAGCTTTGGAATAAGCTACATAATCTCTACTTTAAGGAATCTCCTCTTATCACAAAGTCAAAACATGTCGATCAAGATGCTAAGATAGAACAAGAAGAAAGAAGCTCATCATGTCAGACGGATTCAGAAGAAGAAGAAGAAGGTGAAGTAGATCTTGAAGCAGAACTAATCAACGCCTTAAGTGAGGTAAAAAGAGAAAGGAAGAAAAACAAGTCACTCAAGGTAGAATTGATCAAGCTAAAGGAAGGTTCTCAAAATCAAAAATTTGAAGAAGTCCAGCAAATGATTATGAACCTAAAGGTCCAAGTAGAAGAATTGAAAAAACACTCAAAAATCAGTTGAAAGAAAAGCGGTATTTGGAAACCGAAATAGTATCACAAAGAAAGAAAGCAGAGAAGAGAGAAAAGATTTCAATAAGTCATCTTAAGGAAAGATCCGAAGACTTAAATAAGCTTGAAGCAGAATTTAGTCAACAAGAAAAAAGACTTGAAGAAAAAATTATCTCCTTGAAGACCCAACTTGAAGCAGCAAAGAGAACGAAAGAAGTCATGAAGATCCAGATGATGAAGAAAGAAGAAGATTGTGAGAAGCTTGAAGAAGAAGTCATCACATTAAGGGTTGAAGTTGTCAAGCACAGCAAGAACGTTGAAGAGAGAGAAAGCTCCACACCGCCAGTAAAGAAAGTTGAAGAGAAATGTTACAGGTTGTTGGAAAGGAAGAATGAAGAGAAGGCTAAGAGTTATGTGGAAGTCATTAGAGGCCCTATCAAGAAGGAAGAATGCAAGCCCTCAAAGGCGAACATTCCAGAAATGGAGAAGACTCAAGAAGAAGATTACAGAAGAGATGGATATCCAAGAAGACCTTCTACTTCCAGGTATCAAAGAAGCTTCAATCATTGTGAAGGAAACAACAAAAGAGAAGATTGTAATCAGCAAAGGCATGAATTCAGAAGGACTACATCACAGAGAAGAACATTCACTCTCAGGGATCAAAGTTTCTTTTTTGGTTACTGTTTTACTTGTAATTACTTTGGACATAAAGTTGTAGATTGCAGAGTGTATGAATGAAATGTTTATGTGGCTCCCCACAATATTGAATGTTACAAATGCCACAACCATGGACACAGCTCGTGATTGTGGAAGCATGATGAAGTCTTCCATGAATGAAATCACTGAGATCGGGTACAAGAAAATTTGGAGAAGTAAAGAAAAACAGGAAGAACAAATGAATGAAAAACTCTGAGAGATAATACTCACAGGATTTACAAAGTTGCAAGATCGTGATGAATCTACAAGTAAAGAGGAAGATGTTAGAATTCAGAATGATGATACTGTAGCAGAGCAAGCTTATATATTGTTCTAAGCAGTAAATGTGAATGTTGAAGAGGGGGAGTCTAAGCAGCAATTACAGATTACAGAACTATCTTGTGGGCAGTCTGAAGTATTTGTTTGCAGAATTTGGGAAGGCAGATTCAAAATGGTTTGATGGCAGAGGTACAGAATGGTTTGTGATAGATTGGTAAATTAAGGAGCATTGTTCACATGCCCATGCAAGAATGAAGGGGTCAGCTGGCAATTACGAGGAATATCACTGTGGTAGAGATTCATGATTGTATAGAGGATTCCAAGCATGAATTCAAGCGGGGATAAATTCATTATAGATTCAAGAATGTGCACTTGTTGCAGACTAGCAGAGTTTGACTTGAAGACAGAGCAGTGGACATATTTGATCCAGCTTGAGGAGCAAGAATATGCAGTGATCAGTTGCAGCAGATTCGAAGAAGCTCTCAGAACAGTGAAGTGGCAGAATAGTCAGCATTGTGTACAGTGGAGTAGCAGAGTCATGGACAGTTTTTGTGACATATGGGCGGAGAGAAACCATCAAGAGGAGTTGTATTGTCAAGAGAAAATTCTTGAATGATTGATGTCATCTCAATGAAGACATGAGCCATGTAAACTTGAAGTCAAGTGATGAAGGAAAATTGACATGAATGGGTTTAATATACGTTAGTGGATTACAATAACATGAAGCACCAATGGACAATGAGCACAGGAAGAGAGGAAAGAAGGCATATAGAAGAAGCCCCACATTGATCTACACGACATCTTGGAGAAAAAGATAGGGGGGAGAAATTGTCAAAAGGAATTACCATTAATGTCAAAGGGGGAGAGAAACAACAAAAGCCAGAAAGAAAAATCAAAAACATGAAGATAGAGGAAGCGAGATTGTTAAAAGAAGGTATACTGTCATAGGGAATTACCCTTTGCCATTGATGTCAAAGAGGGAGAGAAAAATCAGAGTGCGTGAAGACAGGAGGAGTATGAGTGTTGCCATCAATGCCAAAGGGGGAGATTGTCGAAAAGTTGGTTGTCAATGATGACAACCCTAGAAGAAGTCCAGAAGCCCCAGATGCCCCTAGATGTAATGGGTGATGTCAACACTAGAAGAAGTCTAGAAACCTCTAGAAGTAATGGATGTATTTGAAGAAGTCTCTAAAGTGGTCCCCTTATGGCGTAGCTTTAAGCATGGCCCTCACGAGAAGACGCTTTGAAGAAGTCTACAAGAAACCCTAGAAGTATGGTTTAAGTGGTTAAATGGTTAAGAAGCCCCAGAGGTGTGGTCATGAAGCCCAAAGTTGATTGAAGAAAAAGAGTATGAAGGACATTGCAAATACACACAAAACCTTCATAAATGGATAGTTCTCGTCATGTTGTTTCCAACGGTAAGTGGCACGCCATGTGGTTCCTCACAGTTGAGAAGTTATGCCCTCTTAAAGATGAAGCCCCGAAGTATGGTCAAGAAGCCCTGGATCTAAGGACGAGAAGTTACAAGTCGGCCCCAAAATTAATTAAAGAAGAAAAGTTGTTGCAACAAGAAATTACAGGTCGACCCTAAAGTCAAAAAAAGGAGGCACTTGGAAAAGTATAAATACACATCAAGAACCTCTCATTTGGTCATTCAAGCAAGTGTGTGTTTATGGTATGGAGCTAGCATAAGTGGGTCTACACTTGTGCTAGGAAGATTGGTGATCTCAGCAAAGAAAAATTGGATTAGGAGAAAGGAGGTTGAGGAGAGAAAGAGGTGACTATACTAGTTTTCTGAGGTTATCCGTAGGTTGCAATGGAGCAAGGTGCAGATTTATGAGGTTATCCGCTGGTCACAATGGATCAAAGTGCGGATGTACGCGGGTCACAGTGGAGCAAGGAGTGGATTTATGAGGTTATCTGCAGGCCATAGTGGAGCAAAGAGCGGATGTACACGGGTCACAGTGAAGCAAAGCGCGGATGTCCGCGGGTTGACAGTTTATGAGTAGTGGATCTGTCAAAAAGTTTTAAAGGAGGAGCCCTTGTCTTGATGCTAAGGTTAAGAAAGGTATGATGATCAGAGATCTGATGCATTAGGGTTTCCTCATGATGAAAGGTATGTTTGTCTACACATTTTGAAGTATGTCTTGGATATTTTGGTATATGCCTTGAGGCATATCTTGGAGAGTCTTTGGCATATGGCTAGAGACATATGTTGGTGATCTGAGATCTGATGTATCAGGTTGTTATAGAATGTAAAGTATGCTTTCTATGTGTTTTGATGTTCATATCTTGGTGGTTATGGTATATGCTTAAGGCATATCTTTTGCCTTTTGGTACATGGTTGAAGCATATCCATAATGATATGGCATATGTTTGAGGCACATCTTTTGGTACATGGTTAGGTATATCATGAATGATATGGCATATGTTTGAGGCATATCTTTGGTACTTGATTTATGGATATTATGGCACATATATCTTGGCATATGGTTTGAGGCATATGTTGGTGATGTCAGGCATATGTTTTTGGTGATCTTCGCAAATGATTTATGTGAGTGGATCTACTTTTGTTGATGATGATGTATCATTATCAGTGACAGGTTGATTATCAGTGCCAGTGACAGGTTGATTATCATTAACAGTGACAAGTTGAATATCAGTGACAGGTTGAGTCTCCATTTATATTTCAGGGAGGAAGGAAGGGGCAAGGAAAGGGGGTTGTAGCCTCCTTTTGGTTGGAGCCGGAGAATACAGGGAGTTGAATCTTCCTTCAGATTGGTGCCTGTAAATCAAGGGGTTGGAGCCTCCTTCCAGTTGGTACTGGAGAATACAGGGAGTTGGAGCTTCCTTTAGGTTGGAGCTTGTAAACTAGGGGATTGAAGCCTCCTTCCAGTTGGAGCTGGAGAATTTGAAGAGTTGTAGCTTCCTTCAGGTTGGAGCCTGTAAATAGGGGGTTGGTGCCTCCTTCCAGTTGGTGCTGGAGAATTTTGGAAGTCGGTGCTTCCTATGAATGTAATATTCTGATGTGTAAGAAAACATTATGTGGTTTTCTCTCATTTGGGTTTCCATGTAAAAATCCCTTGTACACTTTGTATAATCTGATGCATTGTTGAATGGTATTGTTTATGGTTATATGTTCATGACATGTTAAATGCAATCATAATTGAATGGAATTGTTGATAAGTTAATGTTTACATATGGTGTGATTAAAAATGGTAAAAAGTGTTCAATACTAATTCACCCCCCCTCTCAATATTGGTGAATATTCCAACAAATGGTATCAGAACGCCAGGTCTCGAGTTCGAAACTCGTCTGACACGCGCTGGGGGAGAGATTGTTGGACATTGGGTTCAGCGCTTCCCGCGAGTTTCACGACATGGGTTAACCCCCTCTCGTGGATCCTAACTACAGCGATTGTGGCAGAGACTAACGCCTACAGGTTTTGGTCTAACAGTAATCGTAGTCCAACACATCAAATTTCTGGAAATGATTATTTAAAAGATTTGGGACCAATCTGAACTTTAGTACAGCATATCACCCAAAATTTGATAAACAAACAGAGAGGATCAATCAAGTGATTGAAGATATGCTAAGGATGTATGTGATGGATAAACCATCAAAATGGGAAGATTATCTACAAAAGGTTGAATTTGCCTATAATAATGGGTATCATGCATCTTTGAAGATGAGTCCATTTGAAACATTGTATGGCAGAAAGTGTAATACGCCAGTGAGTTGGGACAACCTAGCAGACAGAGCAGTGGTTGGGCCAGAGTTGCTCAGGGAAATGGAAGAACAGATGGTGAAGATAAAGCAGAACTTAAAAGCTGCCCAAGACAGGCAAAAAAGCTATGCAAATAAGAGAAAAACTCACAGAGGGTTTAAAGTGGGGGACCATGTGTTCTTAAAAGTGAAGGCCAAGAGAAGTTCCCTGAAGTTGGGGAACAATTCAAAACTTGCAGCAAGATATTGTGGACCCTTTGAAATCCCAGAGAGGATTAGTCTTGTTGCATACATGCTTACATTACCTACATCCATGTGCATTCATAATGTATTCCATGTGTCTTTGCTTAAAAAGTATGTGTTTGATGTTAATCATATAATTGATTGGAATGTGATTTAGGTGGACCAAGAAGGAGACTTCCAAGTTCAACTTGTGTGCATATTGGATCGGAAAGTCAAGATGCTCTAGAATCGAGCAATAGGACTAATAAAGGTCCAGTGGACGTGTTACAATCCTGAAGATGCAACCTGAGAGCATGAAGATGCCATGCAGGGAGAGTACCTGCATCTTTTTAAAGAATTTTGCTTGTACATGTGTATATAATGCACTGAGGACAGTGCATAAATAAGGGGGAGGGGAATGTATTACCCCTAGGCCGAACCCCAAGTTGTAAATGTACATATAGGCTGGTGAGCCAGAATATTTTGGGCCTGAGTGCCATTGTAAATATACGATGAGGCCAAAGTGCCTGTGTGGTTACAAGGCTGGAGAGCGAGAATGCTAAAAGGCCAACGAACTTATCATTGTAATATGTATCACTAATATTATTAATAAAATATATCGTTGTTGCAGACCAACCAGCCAAGAAGAGAATGGGGGGCTAGAACTTCACTAGAGGAAAGGGGGGCTAAGGGACTTAAGAGAGGGGCTTAAGCTAGGGTGTTAAGCCAAGGAATGTAATAAAATATTCCTCAAAGAGTCCAAGCCTAAGTTTTGATATGCTTATGTTTTTATCCTAAGTACTTCAGGAAGGACGAATTTTCAAGAAAGAGAAAGTGATGCACTTGCGCCACTTGTCATCATTTTTATCTCATCATCATTCTCTGATCATTGGAACCTTAGACTCTTGCTATCCGTACCTTACAGCCATCACCATTTTTGTACCCGTACTTGGGAAGAAAGCTTTGGAGAGTTGTTGGGAAGGAGTATTCTAAGATCTGGGAGTTGAAGAAGCGGATTATCAGACCCGTGTGCGTCTGAAGAGGCGGGTCGTCATGCTCTTGAGTAGACCCTATAGTGAGAGAACTATCGAGCTTTGTTTGTTGGTGCACTGGCAATTCGCTGCAGAGCTCTGAAACGTTTTGTCCGACCTGTTGTTGAAGCCCCGAAAGGGAAGTGGGACAGTCGAAGGATTGTTGAGCAGAGAGGGGTACACTTCCTAGGGACATGCATGTGGGAAATGAGAGGTTGTAGGCTAGTTGCAGCAATTGGCACCTTGACCTGAGATTAATTGTTGTTTGATAGACCTTAGTTTGGCCTAGGAAGCCTTCCCTGGTGGAGTTCTAGTCTCAACTCGGGGATGACCTGTTGCTGAGAATTTATGAGCAGTTGAGTCTATGGCTGGGAGGAACATCTAAGTTCTGCACGCAATTGGTGATTTACATAAAAGATAAGTGTTCTTATGTGTAATTACATGTTGTTTATTGTGTATAATATATTTAATCTGTTTGTTGCAATTGTACATATTTATGCATGGGTGGTTGTTGTTAGAACTGTGTATTGTAGCATATGTAGGGCATTTTAGGTAATGATTGTATCAAAACTAATTTATGAGTTTGTTGGTAATGAGAAACAAGACATTGTGATATTAGAGTCGTATGAGCAGAATTCGAAGAAATCGTAAATTCAATTGTGACAAAAGACGAGATTTTGTGTGGCGTGGACCAGCTTGGGGCTAGGAACATTACAAAGTGGTATATGAGCTATTTTTTTGGGTTTGTCGATAACAAGGATCGTTACATGTACGCACGCAATAGACCAATCGATGGGATTAAGAACATACTCTTTTGTAGACTATCACAGATCAACCACCTTCCCTGTATGCAATGGTATGATCAAACCTGAACCAAGGGGTGCATGATAATTGGAGAAGTTTGAACATCATGCTTGTATTGGAGTGTTGGTACGTAGTCTTGTGTGGATTTGTTTGTTGCCAGTGCTAACACATGTTAAAGTAAGCTTTGTATAGCCATGGATAGTTATAACTTATAACTATATTGAAGATGGAATGGCAAAGTGATATGGTTTGAAGCGACAGACCACAGACCTATCCCAATGGTTGCATTCTTCTTGTTGTTAAATTTTAGAGGATAATTTGTTTGGTTTTTTGGGGAAGTGTGACAAAGTTGTTGAAACTACATTATATATTAATTTGGAGGCACAAATTGAATCGGTGGTTCACTCTTCTTGGCAATGGGATTATCAGCCATGTTGAGGCAAATGGTGAATGACACGATGACAAACTGCAAAAAGAGGATAAATAAGTACCTGGTAGTCGTAATTGTATTTGGAGCAAGAAACGATGCCGAAAATGAAATAGGTTGATGTTTCATAGCATCATATGCTCAAGCATACAGTTGTAAGCATTATGTGGGTTTAGAGTTAATCACATGTAAGACATTGTTTAGGCATTCATACCCTTGGTTTGTTATTTCACCAATGTAAGGTCTAGGTGTAGACATAAATGACAAAATTAAGAGGGGGCATGTTGTAATCCCAAAAACACGGTTAATAAACTTTGAGGGGAGGGTAGGTTTTTGTCCCAAGTCCAATTTAAAAGGGGGAATGTTAGGGTAATCTTGACTCGGTCAAGGGTAGTTGGGTTAACCTTGATTAGGTCAATGATGGGTTTACCATAGGTTGTTAATGGGCCCATTGTATTGGGTAGTCCATAGTCTCCACCCACAATATTCTATGTGATGAAGCCTATTCAAAGTCTTGATGTACTCAATTGTAAGGGACCTAACTTCGCCAGCTTGTCAAGGGTAATGAAGATATCTTTGTAGCCAGTTTTCCGATTAAGGATTTCAAAGGTAAATCTCTTTTGTACTTGTGCATGTTGTTTCTCTCGAGCTAGTAAATTTAATAATGCCAAGTTAAGAGGTCATAAAGTGAAATGAATGTCATATCCATTGGTTGATTTTTACCACAAAAAGTTTGTTATCATGTTCTTTGTAAATCTCTATTTTGGGGGAACCTATAAATGCAAACCTAACTGAGTGTAGGCATAATATTTCCTACGACCTACATCTTCCCTTCCACACATTATATTATTATTCTTTGTTTTGTCTCTAGTAACATTACCTTTATATAGTCTTAAAATTCTTTTCCTTTCCCTTTGTAGTAAAATAAAAAGAGTTGTAGCATATTTTCCATTTGATTAAATTGTTGTTATAGTTGTTCTATTCAAAGAATTTTGCTTGCAATAGCATGTATCTATTACAACCTTCACAACCTCAACCCCAAGATTGAGGGTGTCAGGTGAGTCCTTTACTCTATATGTGGCTAGCTACTAGAGTCAAAGGTCATGGCATGACCAAACAGATATTCAATTTCGACATCAATGAGAGTTTCTTCTTCCTCTTTATACACGATTTTGACTCCAACTTTGGGTAAGCTCTTGTACCCTATATCTCCTCCTTTTTCTAGGAATTTAATATCCATACAAACCAAATCATATTTAAAGAATCAATAGTTTTAATGAGTTGTATCATAGTCTTTGATTCTAGTATCTCTGATATTAATTTTTTAATATTTGTCATTGTCCTCATTTGCCCATCCCCTGGAATTTGTGTTGGAATTCTTCAACACATGGTAACAATCCTAGTCTAATTCCTAACCTACCTACTTTGGAAAACAAAAACTGAAATCTCTATCTAAACCTCAATCTGAAATCTACTAGACACTGAAACACATTCTAATAAAGAAAGTAACACCAAGTACACATCTGAAACTCAAACCACATCAATGTTTATTACTCTTGAAAACAAAAAATACACCAAAAGCTTCAAACTCTACCAATCACCCTTTGATTCTGCTCTAAAAACTAAATGAATAAAACCTATACCCCTACCTTCTCCCTTATAGAATAGAAGGCACAACGAATCTAGACACATGCACAACAGTGCCTTAACTAAAATAAACCTAATCCCTAGATCTATTATTGGCCTTGGGACTAGCATCGTCAACCTACATGAAAAATCTATTCCGAGGAAAGTGCACCCACTAGAGAAAAGTGCATGTATGCATGCATGCATCTCTCTTCTAGAGATCTGTGCTTCATCTATTCTTGGAAACTTTCCACATGCAAAGTGCCCTAACTAACTGTGCATATAATGACTAACTAAAACAAACTCAAAAATGGAACTAAACAGCTAAATATAAAAAGTAGATAAATTGGAACTAAAACGAGGATGGCACATGCATGCTTCTGGTATGCACACTCCCTCAATTTCTCTCCCCCCATAAATTCCCCTACACCCTCACTACTATTGTACGAAACTATTGGAGTAAGGCGTACTAATGTTGCATCCATTAAGGTTGTTGTACAAACTACTTTATCGAATCTTTGTTGGAGTACCCAATGCTACGGAGGAGCACCCGCCCCTCGTTTCTCTCTAGAATCACACTCCCAAATGGAGCATTCGGGAAACACCCTTGGTAGCACGCTTCCTGAATACTCCCTTTTGGGTGTGATTTTTGGGAGAGCGCATCCTATCCTTGTAGGAAGAATTTAGGGAGTGCTCGAGGAGCAATGCTCCCAAAACACTCCCAAGATGCTCCCCGAAGCAACACAATCGCTCCCTGAATGCTCCCTGAGCGATTATGCACGGCTAGGCAAATTTGACTTTTTTGGTTGCTTGTGGGAACCAAGGCAAGGTTCCAAAAAGCATGGCTAGGGTTTTTTGATGAATTAAAACACTCACTCACTCCATTTTGCTCTCATTCTATTTCTCATTTCACTCGTCTTTGCTAGGGTTTTGAGTGGGCTTCTTGCTAGTTCTTGAGGAGTAGATTTGTGAGAGATTGGAAGGGAGATTGAAGGTTGGCATTTGTGAGAGCTTCGAACAAATTGAAAGATGCCATTTATGAGAACTTGGAAGGGAGATTGAAGGTTGCCATAGTTACATTCAACCACCCTTGGAAAGTTGAAGAGATAGGCTCTAAAGCCCAATCTTGTTTGTTTTTAATTTTTTTCCATGTGTTGTAAACTTGTATATTTTCTATGTTGAATACTTAATTGTTCTCTTCCCCCACTCCTTCCAATTTCTCCTTCTACATCATTCTATTGCAAGTAGCAAGTTATTCTCAAGATCCAACAAGCATGATGGGTATGACAATGTGGTTTATCCTTTTAGTTCCATTTTTTAATATGATGGTGGTGTTGGGAAGCCGAAATACCAATGATGATGGGGAAGACCTAGAAGCAGGCAGCACATACTGTGGAGAGGAGGAAGAAAAGGAAGGGGATGACGATGCAGTGATGATGGACAAAAACACAAAGAGACTTCAACACCCCTGTGGAAATATGTGACAAAGCTTGGGGGAGGGAAAGGGAGTGGAACCACAAAATTTGTATGCTCCCATTGTCATAAAACTTACACGAGTTCATAACCCATGCGAAAAAGCATCTCTATGGGATTATGCCATGCGATGAAGGTAAGACTTAAGAGTCAAAACCTATGACCATGTGCTAGTAAAAGATATAAACAAATACAAGAAGGAAGAAGAGGTTGAACAAAACAAATCCAAAAAATCAAGGGTTGAATCGCATACCTCAAGCTCACATAGAATGTTCGGTGATTGATCCCCATCTCCCCATGCTAGTGGATTCTCGCCTTTGCATTCGAGGCATAGAACAATATCAAATTTCCTTGACCAAGGTTGTAGCAATGACGTGGATTCAAAAATTTCCAGGTTTCTCTAGGTATGTAGCATACCATTCAATGTTCTTCACTCGCTCTATTGGCATGAAATGGTACAAGCCATCAACGGTGCCCCTATAGGATACAGGAGCCTTGGGTATGACAAAGTCGAAACCATGGTACTTGACATGGAAAGAGCCAAAATCCATAGTGCCCTGGGAGAATTTACAAATGATTGGACCGAATATGAGGTATCTATTGTATCTAATGGTTGGACAAATGTTAAAGACAAGCCATTGAGAAATATTCTTGGTGTGTCTGCTAGTGGTGCAGTCTTCCTTTCAACCCGTGACTACTCAAATCATTACAAGACTGGCATTAATATCATAGAACCCTAAATTAAAACCATTCAAGAGATCGGGTCATACAATGTCATTCAAGCCATCATTGATAATGCTGCAAATTGTAAGGCAACGAGAAAATCATTAAGGAGATGTACCCTAACATATTTTGGTCAAAGTGTTTGATTCACACATTGAACCTTTTGATGCATGATATTATTAAGATGAAGGACCACGATTATAAATGGATGGGTGCATTGTACAAGAGATGGAAGAAAATGATGAAAATTGTCACCAATCATAGCATGGCCCACTACATTTTCCACAATCACTCTAAGTTGGAGCTAATAAAGATTGTAAAGACCAGATTTGCTAGCTATTACCTAAACTTCAAGTGCCTCTTGAAGGTAAGAGAGGTATTGGCTAGTATGGCTTCAAGTGATTCATGGCAGGATTTGAAAGACAAGGCTGCATCAGCATCTGATAGACATGAATTTCAAGAGGTGGAGGACACCCTTCTTGATGGTCAATTTTGGGCATAGGTTAGGTATGTTTTGTAGTTCACCAAGCCCATTTGTAGTATGATTCAATTTGCAAATATAGATCAATCGATGATTAAGGAGGTGTATGAGCAGATGGATAGCATGCTAGGCCAAATCAAAGACGTCGTTTAGTCGAGAGATGCAATCCTGTATGATCGTATTTATAAAAATCTAGTTAAAAGGTGGGATAATCTGAATGATGTTAAGGTCTCCTGAGATAATCACACCCGGGAGAATTTGACATCATTAACATCATCATCCCCAGATCTCTCTCTCTCTCTCTTGACCAACATCGAAATGTCCAGTTTTTCGGTCTTGGACTCTCGATTTGTGTCACCGCACCTATGATACTATTATATATATCTTTTGGTGTTGGCTAGACCTAGTGATTAGCTTAGTTAGATTCTTATCTAGGCTGCACTTTTTCTTTAGCTTTCTTTATCTAGATTTCATCATTATCTAGGAGTTGTTTTTGCACTCCCACATTATATTCAAACCGGATGTATCTTTTAGTCCTATTGATCTACTTTAGTAGTTATTTCTTGGACATTAATAAAAGTACCTTATCTTATCTTACTCCATGCCCTAGCATATGTCCTTACACCCAAATATTATTCTCCATCTTAGTTGGGTCAACCAACATTTTGGAGTGGGATTGAAAGAAAACCACACCGATTGAAAGGTACAAAATGGGTATATGCTTACATTAGACAAGTTGGTCCCGGATGAAGAGGAGTGTGCTCAAGTATGAAGCCAAGAGCAAGTACATCAGTGAACATGGGGAATTTGCTAACCTGCATACAACTACAGATCAAGATAGGTTGAATCCTATCCAATGGCAAAACATGTCTGGCTCCTCTACCAAGCATCTGTATAAATTGGCAATAAAGGTGCTTTCACAGGTTGTTAACACTTCTTTTGCAAAGAGGTGTTGGAGCATTTACAGCTTTATCCACAAGGTGAAGGGAAATAGCCTAAATGTAGACCAAACCAAAAGCTTGGCTTATGTGCACTGCAACTTGAGGTTGTTGTCCCATTATTGTGAGGCGACGAAGAATGTTAGAACATATGTGAATTGGGACAGCAATACATAGGAGGCTAATTTGGAGGATGAAGCCATGGTTTTACAACACTTGGACAGAACTTTTGGGTGATTATGAAGGTGATCATATTCATGGAGCATAAATGCCACCCCCATCCACTAGCAACTTTCCAGACGCAGGAGCTTTGCCTTTAGTTTCACAATGTCTAGTGTTGCATGAGGGCCATGTAGTTGTTGGTCGTGTTCCACGAACACTTCCACCTACTACTACTCCTCTTGTTCATAGATCACAAAAAAAGAAACTAGAAGTTTTCCATGGCAAGAGGAAAACTTAGTAGATACTAGATCTATTTGTCTTTTTCCTATTTAGAAGTAGTCTATAGAACTTAGTACTTTGTCCTTAGTATGGCCTATTTTGTAAACATTATACGACAACTCAAGTTTGAAATTTGAACCTACCTTTTAACTGTTGATTGCATATTACAACTCTTTCGTAATGAATATGACACTCTATTTTGTTAAAATAGGCAGCATCGACAGTCATTCTCCAATGAGAGGCCATATGGGCCACACTGAGGCTAGCCAGGGAGATTTGGAGAAACAACCAATCTTGTGAGGTATTGACAAAAGTCAAGGGGAACGTACAACCTCTGTGAGTCAAACCAAAACTCAGGACGAACGAGATGCTATGTGATCTTGTGAACCAAGATGTAAGTCTAATGCAAAAGTCAGGGGAACATACAACCTTTGTGAGCATAGACAGTCTAGTGCAAAGGTCAGGGGGAACGTACAACCTCTATGAGCATAGACAGACTAGTGCAAAAGTCAGGGGGAACGTACAACCTCTGTGAGCCTAGTAGTCAAGCCTTGTGAGCCATGAGCAAAAGTCAAGGCATCTAGCAAAACTTAGGTTGAACGTAAAATTCCTATGAGCTAGAAACAAACAATCTTACTTATATTGCAAATGATGTAAATGTATTGATCTAGTGCGTTGGCACGTGTAACACTATCCACCATGAAGAAATTCGAATTGCCATGTATAAGAGTCAAGTTGAATGAGTTGTTAAACTCAAGTTGTAAAAGTCGAGTTGCATAAGTTGCATAAGTTGCATAAAGTTGCATAGTTGCATAAGTTGCACATTGCATGCATGCATGTCATGTGCATGCTGAGTTAATTCGCATGCATGTCCAGTCAAGGTCGAGTTGCATACCATGCATTGCCAAGTCACAAGGGCGAGTTATATTTCTAACT